>OZ001352.1:27219439-27415187 GCA_963924055.1 Drosophila limbata
GGCAACTTCCGCTGTGACAACTGACAACTGATAACAAGAAGGTGTTGGCTTTGAATGAATTGTATAACTCACAGTTATCTCGCTGAACAATAACTCATAGTTCTCAATTTGTAGCTCAATTTATAGCTGCAATTTGTATCTGTATCTGTATCTATAGCTGTAGCTGTTGCTTTAGCTGTGTGTCAACGCACTTTGCACTTGCTTAAACTTGTGTCCTTAAGCTTCTGTATCTTTTTCTTTATAAGCAGTTTAATGCGATCATTGTTCATATGTGTGTGTGTGTGTGTACGTATCTGATAGGTTGTCGCATTGTTTGTCTTTGTTTACACATTTCGCTTTTGTTGTTGGACATTGAAGGACAATGTCAATGAGGCATTGCTGAAATTCGCATTTTTTATATTGCATTATATTGATAAGCGTTCGTAGAACTTGGCCAGAAAGTGAAATGTAAGGAGTTGCGCAAGGTTATTGATATTACAGTTAATTATAATTGCCAAATAAGTGAATGAGGCAACCTCAACGAGCTGTCATCGGAAATATTAAATCAGATAAAACAAAGTTTAACAAAAGTAGAAGAAATAACAAAAATTAAGAATAGTTGATAAAGGAAGTAAAATTTCTTTAGAAGAAAGATTTTTATTTATGGCTGGCCTAACACTCAAAAAAAGAAAAAGAAAGGCATTAAACTTTGAATTGCGAGATGTATCAATTAATAAACAATATTTTTTTATGCCCTAAAGAGATTCAAAATTTCTTTGGATTTCGGATATCTTGACTTGAAACTGCAAATTGACTTTCAACTGAATTAAAAAAAGACTTCGAACATAAAGTCGACTTGTCAGCAATTCATCAAGTTGATTGCTTAATTAATTAGTGCATGATTTGTCTTTATAATATATTGTGCATGTTATTTTATCTTATAGCCAACAGATACGTACATAATTCATAGCTGCTGATGTGCATAGCATCACATATATTTCGCTTAAATTATTTTTGCCCAAAAGCCAAATTGATGTGCTGCTGCTGCTGCGTCAATGTTGCTGCTGCGTCGATGTTGCTGCTGCGTCGATGCTGCTGCTGCTACTCACGTTGACTGCGCAGTCGATGTAAGCAACAACAACCACAATTGGAATAAGTGAAGCAGCGTCGAAAACAACAACAACAATTTACGTGGCACGGAACTCAACTCCGAGTTGTTGTTGGAGTTGTTTTGGGGCGTTCTGCTGTAATTGTGTCTCGGTTGTTGCTGCTGTTGCGCACACAGCACAAAAAAGAATATATATATAAATGTATATTTATATATAATTTTTTTATATGTTGTGCCTATATACAATAAAAATTCTTCTCTTTTTTTTTCGGTGCGCGCACAAAAGGCAAAATGCAGGCAATTATTGTTGTTGCAGTTGTTATTGTTGTTGCTGTTGTTGTTGTTGCAGATTTTTTTTTCGGCTGCTGGTTGGTTGGTATTTTCCTTTTTTATTTATTTTTTTTGATGTTTTATGTGGCGCACAAAGTAAATAATATGCAACGTGAAAATGAAACGGTTTTCAGCTTTTCCTTTTTTTTTTATTTTGCAGCTCGCTTTGTTGTTGTTGTTGTTGTTAATTTTGCGTTTATATCTCTTATGTTCAATTTACAGACAGGCGGCAATTGTGTGATTTGTTGTTTTTGTTGCAGTTGTTTTTGTTGTATATTTTGACAGTTGCCCGTTGTTATTGTTTGTTGTGTGTGTATTAATTATTATAATTATATGTTTTATTTGGTGATATGTTTTATTATAACATTTAATTTTAATGCAGCATTCAAAATAATTCAAAAGTAACTGCTACTTTTTTAATTATTTTCGCTAGTTTTTTTATGTTTTGTTTTTTGTTTGTATGTTTGTTATTTTTATGTTGTTAGTTTAACGTTTATTTTAATGGATTGCACTTTTATTTATTTTGTTTTTTGTTTGCTTTGTTTTTTTTTTGAACTCAACATAAATTTAATAACAAAAATATTGTTGTTGTTGTCGCTGTTGTGTTTGTTGTTGTTGTTTTGTTTATCTAAAATGGTAAAAAAAATAGCAATGAGCAACTTTGCCACGTTGGAAAACGTGTGAAAAGCGCGTCTGGAACTGACTGATTATAATGATTGCACAATTTGTATCTTAAAAATGCATTTTATCAATTTTTGAACTTTGTGAAAAATGCCAGTAATTTTACGTTTTCTGTTTCTTTTTTTTTTAATCTATTTTCTTCACTTCAGCTGCATATTTCGACTGTTTGCTCACGTTTCGCAGCAACTCAGATTTTTTTCAATGGACCCCTGATAAGATTGAATGCCGCTTAACATGTTTTTTGTTCTTTTTTTATTTCAGTTTTTATCAAATTTACTTAAAGTTACTGCTCAAAAAAAAAAGTGTAAATAAAGCAGAAAACTCAACTGAAATACCAAATGAAATTAGCAAGCTGCTCAACTAGGGAAGGCAAGGGGGAAAGGGGGAAACTGCGGGTGAGCGGGGGTGGTGGTCATATAAAAGTTGAGGGCAGCGTAAAAATTGTAGAAAAATATTCGCCAGCTAAGTTGCAGCTGGCAAAAAGCAACAAAAACAACTGAAAGCCATTGTAAATAGTAATTTAAGTTTTGGGCAAAAAGGATGTGCCAAAAAAAAAATGAAAAAATGAACGGAAAGTAAGCAGAGAAAAGGGGCGAGACAGAGAGAAAATGCTAACGAACGGAAGGTAAGCCAAGGAAATGCGAAAATCAAATGCTGCGCTGCAATTCAGTTCAGTTTTTCAGTTTTTGGGCATTTCAGGTTGCTCAGCTGCAGCATCAACGTGGACTAAGCATTTCCACATTTTCGCATTTTCCTAGCCACTCGTAGAATTTTCCAATTGCTGCGCAGCTGCAGCGCATGGAAAATTCGCTGTTAGCCGGACAACAGTTTTCGTTTCTTTTTCGCTTTTTCTGTTCTGTTTTTTTGGCTATTTAATTTGCCATTTTTTCTAGCATATATCTGGGAGTTTTTTTTTTTGTTCTCCTTTATTATTTTTTTGGGTTCTCGTTCATTATGCTGTGCTGCCAGCCCCGACGGCAAAGTAAATGCCTGAGCACCCTGAGAGACCTGGCCATTGTCATGCTGGAGCTGGAGCAGCAGTTGGTAATGGGAATGGC
This sequence comes from Drosophila limbata, assembly GCA_963924055.1. Lineage (NCBI taxonomy): Eukaryota > Metazoa > Arthropoda > Insecta > Diptera > Drosophilidae > Drosophila > Drosophila limbata. The sequence goes on from OZ001352.1 coordinate 27,222,596, forward strand.
TTTCGGTTTGGGTTTGAGCTCCTGGTTAAGTTGGTAGCACAGTCTCGTCTCGTCTGTCTGACGAAAATTGAAACTGACAAAAATTTGTTACATTTTGCCTGCACATAAAGTTCGTCCCCTCCAAACCCAACCACAGTTTATTGCAGTACTTCTCCACATTTACTTCTGCTTAGTTTTTTTTTGACTGCTTTTGTTTGTTTTGTTTTACTGCTGCTGAAGTTTGCTACAGTTCATTTGTATGCTGAAGTACATTTTTTCATCTTTCTTTAATATTTTCTTTTTTCTCTTTTCTATTTTCTTCTCTTTTCTATTTTTTTTTTTAAGTAAATTTGGCACGACAAATGAATTTTTTGCGCTTTGCGTTTCTTTGGAACGTAACAAAAGTGCAATGAAAAGTGCTAAATGTTGAGATATCGAATATGAGATGTGGTGCGTGATGCATTCGATTGGCAATGAAACTCTTAATGTTTTAATTTTTCTATAATGTTTTAAGTTTGCACGTCTTGATTTATTCATTTGATTTGCACAGAATTTCTTTAGAAACATTTTGTTTGATTTTATTTAAATTCACAATTCTTTGGCATGGCATGTGCTTTAGATTTGTCACATTTGGTTTCAATTGAAATTGATATTAATTATACAATATTATTAACAATAAATTGAAGGCAAATGCACATGCCAGCGCACACACACACACACACGCACGCACACTCACACACACAGCGGCACACGCACACACGCGGGGCAGTGCAACTATTCAACCAAAAGACCGAAATAAAAATGCATTCTATAAAAATTTTGCGAGTGCGCGAAAAAAAGTTTTCCGCGTTTTGCATGCCAGCGACAACGGCGACGGCGACTGCGACGGTGACTGCGACGGCGACTGCAGCAGCCAGCGACCGCAGTGCGCACACATAAACAAGCACACATACACAGAGTCAGAAAAGCGCGAGCAGCGACTGCAGCTTCGCTATTGTTGCTATTATTGTTATTATTGTCGTTGTCATTGTTGTTGTTCTGGTTCTTGTTGTTGTTGTTGTTGTTGTTGTCAGTTGTCAGTCAAGAACAACCGAAAATATCAAACAACGAGCGCTGGCGACGACTTAATGGAAAAGCCAAGTGCGTGCATTGCCATTGCAAAGGGCAAACGCTGCGTATACGCAATGTGTCACAGCTGCTGTCATTGTTGAGACATTTTGATACTGTAACTAACACTACACACACACACTTTGACAACACATGCAGCGAAATAAATTCATTTCAATTGTTCAAAAATTGTCGCATTTATTTTTAACTATTATTTCAATTTTTTATATTTTCTTTCCATTTTTTGACACTTGTTTTTTATTAGTTGTTATGGAATTTTGGATTGGATTGCGACTGATTAGAATGGAAATGGGGAATGCGCTTAATGCTTTACGATTGATATACGCGATCGTCGGACGCTACACCTCGGAACGACTCGGGCCGCGTCCGAAAATGCGTTCCGTTGCATATCGGATGCGTTGTGTTTATGCGACTGCCGAAGCCGACTGCAAAATTATATCACAACAACACGAAGACAGCGCTCTGACGACGACGACGACGACAGCGACGTCAAAATTGCATACAAGCGCATTCATGCTTGCTAAAAACACAAAAAAAAAAAAAAATAACCCAGCAACTAGAATGCTGAGAGAGCGCAACAGCAGCAAGAGAGTGAGTCTGAGTGTATGTGTGTGTGTGTGAGAGAGGAGCTTGTTGAGTCATTGAGTAGCAAAGGAGCGCAAACGCGAGAACTTTAGGAGTAACAGTAACGGGGTAAAGCCATGCATGGACATCAAGCCGAGTGAGCGAGAGAGCGCGAGAGCGAGAACAAGCAAGTACCGGAGAGCGCGCTCACAGAGAGAGAGAGAGTGCAATCCAAGTGCAATGTAATGCAATTCTCGCCAACTGCATGGAACAAAACTGCGACGGCCGTGGCGACTGCGACGCCAGCGCGCGTTGATAAAAAGCCAGCCGACGACGCGTCGACTGCCGACTGCGCGCAGCGCTGCCAAAATAGCCGGTGTCGGAGTCAGTTGAGTAGTTACGAATAGAGTTGGCTCAGCTGTCTCTTTGGTCTCAGCTGGCTTGACATTGTTGACAATTGACTAAGTATAAGAAATGTAGCTTACAATTAACACAAGCAACAACAACCGAAAAGTCACTCAAATTAGTTGCTCACCGAGAAAACGACACAGAGACAAACACAGATGTAAGCTGAGGCTAGAACAATGCAAGCACACTGATAGAGAGACTCCCGACGCAACATCTCAAATTTACTATTCACCACATTTTTTTTGTGTGCTGTCGCTTTTTTATTTCGCACACGCATACACATCTGCTTAATAAGCAGCCACACACACACACGCACGCATACACATATGCAAAGTTGTAAAAAATGCATTGCAGCTGCTGCGCTGCCGCGTCGCTGTCATGGCAATTAGCTGAACATTTTTTTTTGGAGAGTGGGAAATGGGATGGTTATTGGGGGAGGGTAGGGAGGGGGGGAGGGCAGCTTTGCTTTGCATGCATGCGGGTATTTTTTAATACACGTAAATATATTTAAATGTAAGTATAATTAATACAAGTGCTCGCAATAAAATGTATGTATGTAAGTATTTATTTCGCTTAATTTTATAGAGGGGAATACCCTTTCTTTACACACTTTTGAGCCGTTTAATCAGCCCTTAACAAGTGCCGTATAAAATACATTTTTAAAAGTTATACATATTCATATGTGTGTTTATTTTCTACTCGCTTGAATAACGCTCAAAAATTAACCAACAACAACAACAGTGGGATTCGCTCACTCATACATTAATATCCACACAGCTGAGAATTCACCAGTGCTGCTTAACCTGCTCTCTTTGGCAAAGCACAAGAATTGCATTTCCTGCTCATTAATGACGCGTCGCCGCCGCCGCGTGGTGAGTTGCCCCTTTTTCCCCATGCGCTCAATTCGCCTCAAGCACTCAGAACTTGACTCAAACTCAGACTCAAACTCAAGTTGCTCGTTCGCTCACTCGCAAAATGCAACATGTAAATGAGCTTGAGTGTAGCTTTTTTTATGACAATTTTTTTTGGCTTGTCTGTTGTGGGTCGCCTTGTTTTTTTGTTGTATTGAACTTTGGGTTCGCCTTGTGGCTTGGCAAGTGCTAAATAGTAAATGCAAAAAACTAAAACTGCAGCTGCTAATTGTGGATGAGCGCCTAAATGCGCAGTTGACTTTGTCAAAAAAAAAATCAAAAATAAAATATTAAATAAATAAAAAATATAGTGACTAATGCAGAATGATAAAGAGTTATTAAGTTTGCTGCCAAAGCATTGCAAACTTTTCATTTCACTTGTGCATGTGATGATCATACAACAACTACAACTAAAACTATTAACTATTATAACAGTAAGAGTAACAAAGACAACAACAACAACAATGACAGTCATGTGCTATGTGCGGCGTTGGCGGCAGTTAAACGACAACGACCTGACGACTGACGCACGTTCAAGGTATTATCTCATAAATGCACACACACACGCACACACTCACACACACACGCATGCATGCTTATATGGAGAGCCCTTGCACAACAACAACAATAATAACAACGCGAGCGCAACAGTTGCGTCTGAGGAGTGAGGAGAGAGAGAGAAGGCAGCGCAGTTGCCGTTACCGTTACCCTTCGAGCAGCGAAGCTCAGATTCAGATTTGCGACTTCTCGTTCATTGATTTATCGTTATTGTGCATATGTGGAATCATAACAAACAGCATTGAATTCGCGCAGAGTTTGCTCGACTGCGAAATACTCTGCAAACTAGTTGTGACTTGATTGTTGCTTAAACAATAAGATAAATAATTGTTTAGACAAAATGAAAACATCATATTTTTTCCCTTTTTTTTTAAATACACCTAAATAAATTATTTTTGTTCTATTTCAAAATAAAACTATAATAAAAAAAGAAAACAAAAAAAACAATAATTTTTTTGCATTACAAAATATGTACTTTAATTTTGTTTATTTGGCAAACCAGTTACTTGCCTCACTGTATGTTTTTAAAAAGGTTGGCTAAGTTTCGCCTGCCAGTGAAATGCATTACAGGCAAGCCTTGCATACCCAATTGTATCTTGAATGGTTAAGGAATATTTAAATATTAAATATACATGTGCTGTTATGCGTACGTTTTGTATTAAAATATAAAATTGCGTATATGACAACAGCTGCAAATTGCACAAAACTAAATCCAACAATTAACACACACAAACGATCACACACAATACGTACAGAAGTGCAAGCATTAATTATCAAATAAGCGAATACTTAGCAAACTCATCGGCTCCTCTTATCTTTGCATTCAACAACAGCAACAATAGCAACAACAACAACAATGACATAGGTGACAACGCATTGAACATTGCCACACACACAAAAGTTATTGAGACACATTTGATTTGCACAACATCTTTTTATTGAATCGATTTTCGAAATCAATTTTTTGCATCCCTTTTTTTTGCTTCTGTGTCTTCTCTTTCTTCTTCTTCTTCTTCTTCGTGTGACTGATAAGCGTTTAATCAATTTTGCTTGATTTCTTATTTATTTACTTATTTATGGAATGGCATTATTACATGTATACAAGATTAATTTATGTGTATTTTATAATTATTTATATTGCATTCGCATTCGATTTTCATATTGCAATTTGCGGAATGCTTTTATCGCCTTTTTAGTCGCAAGCTAAACTAATGCAATTTCAAATGAATCACAATTTGGGCTGTTGCAAGCCATTTGTATATAAATGCATTTATATGTATTTATATCTGAGTGTGTATGTATAACAAGTTTTGTGTAATTGCGATTAAAGCACAGAAATGTGAAATTAGTGTGTTGGCAAATATTAGCAAAGTATTCTAGATAAACTTAGTATTGCGCTATCTAGTGATGTAAATCCAAACAGTGAATGGCGATTTTAATATCAAAGTGTAAAAATCAACAGAACATGAATTGAGTTGTCGATATATTAAATAAATATATAAATTTAATAGAAAAGGTATTTGTAAACTCAAATGCTATGTCTAAAATCAGATAAACGTTAAGCTTTCATAGCATTGCCAAAACTGAAGAGATTTTTAAGCGGAATGTCACTTTTATCATGATTTGACCTCTATATTTATTATGCATTAAAATATTAAATTCGTTAAAATAATGATTTTTCACCAGAATGTGATTTTTTTAATAATTGTGCTTTTCAAAAACTGAAAAATTGTAAATTTTAAGTTTTAACTTGCAATCAATTTCTTACATCATATGTTAATTAGTATAAAACAATACAATAAACTTTATTCTAAGACGGTTAATTTTTTTTGTAAAAAATGATGACAGAATTAACAAAAATGTTGTATTTTAAAGCTGCTAGTTCGAAAATCAGATCAGCACCAAACTTTAATAATTTTGCCTAAGCCTATTAGATTTTTAAGTAGAATTCCATTTTAGTCATGTATAAATAAATTCAGTATGTATTCAAATTTAATTCAAGGAAATGGGGATTAAAATAAAATGAATAGATTAATAAATACTAAAATTAAATACCTATTTTCTTTGCATATATATTCACAAAAGATTATACAGATTAACAGATTATTTCATTCAATTCTATGCGATCAATTCGATAATCAGCGTGCGTAGCATTTGGCATATCACGTATACGCCGCATAGCACAATTCATTTTGTTTCTGACGCACACTTGAACACAGAGACACAGTTACAAATACAGATACAAATACAGAGCCATCGAGAGTTGAGAGCTGTTTTGACTTTTTGCTTCCGTGTAAATGTCGCGCAACAAGTTAGTGGCAAAGTTAGACGACAGTTAGCCGCCGGCTTTACCGTTGCAGCGCCATTTTGGTCAAATCTCAAGGCGAACCTGTCTGATTCTCTGATTTGAAGCATGTTTATGCTTGTAAGTAATTTCGTTACGTTTACGTTTGATTAGTGGCCAGCAAATGGCAATTGACTGGAGACAGAGCCAAGTTGACTTGAGCTGAGTCTGGGTCTGAGTCGAGCTGAGTTTAGATTGCGTTTTGATTGCGTTGTTAGCCAGTAACTGGATTTTTATTATTATTAAGAATTATTGTATTATTTGTTTTTTTCGCATTGTCAACCTTGAAAGCACATGGAAACTGTGTGTGCACTTTGATTGCCTGTCAGGAGACTTGGTTGCATTTTGAAATTTATGGCACACGATTAATGCATTAGCTACTTTTCACGCTTCTAATTAAAAATAGAATAACATGAAAAATAAAAGAAATAGAGGGTATGGGTGAGAGGAGAAATATGAGAAAACAAAAGCCCAAATGAAATGCGAGACACTCCCGATTGAAATTCATGTCATAGAGCAGCGTCTAATGCATTTTCAATGTAGTTTTTTACAAAACTGGGCTGTACTGTGCATATTTATCGAATTCGTCGTTCACATTGTGGCTGACAATGTCTCGAAGCAACTTCTATTTTTTCATTTCTTTGCTGTTGCCAAGATGCTGCCTCGTGGCAGCTCAAAATGAAAGTACAGTCTGCAGTGTCCACACAAAGGCACCAGACACTCCACTTCCTCCTGCCATGCCACACTCCATTCAACTGTTTGCCGTTGCAAATGGAGCAACTAACCAGAGAAAAAATAGTTGCAATAAAAAATCTATTGGAAATTTTCGATATTCGCATTTTTTTTCTTTTTTTTTTTTGGCAGTTAGGCTAAAAAAGTATGGCCAAAAGCAATTTAGCTCGTGAACTGAAAATAATTTTGTTGTGCTAATGGAGTTGTTGTGCTGCGTGTGTGTGTGTGCCTGCGATTTCTTTGTCAACTTTGCACATTTTGGGGCACAATGTCTTCGCATGCCGCAAACAACAACAAGTTGTCTACAGTTGACAACTGTTGCTGGCCAAAACTGAGAGAGAGTGAGAAAGGGAGAGTGGGGTGCAAGTTAACACACAAACACACACACACATATGTTGCCTCATCGTGGCAAATGTGCTCGTCGAAAATCGCCGAAAGTGCCGCGACGCAGCAGCAGCTGCAACAGCAGCATCCGCATCCTGTTGGCAGTGCCGTCAACGTCGCAGTTGGCGTCGCCGTTGCAGTCGCAGTCAACGTCGCGTTGTTAGAATGTGTGAATTCACAAGTCTTTGCATACTTTTGTGCGTCGCCATTGCCACTTGTTGGTGTGTGGGCCATGCTGTGCGTATGTGTGTGTGTGTGTAGGTGACTTATGCAACAAGTGCGCTAGTTTCTTGTTATTGTTGTTGTTGTTGTTGTTGTATAACGATGTTACAAAGTCAAATACAAACGTCTGCAACGTCGTTGTCATCGTCAACTCCAAGGGGCTTGTGGCAGAGGCAGAGGGTGGCAAAGGGGCAGAGGGGGGCAAGGCAAGTATCTGATGTGGCTGCTCCTTTGGCACATTGTTGGCTTTTGTTGTTTGCCTCGTGCTGCTGCCTCCTGTTGCCTCCTGTTGCCGATTGTTGCCACCGACTTGTGTGTTGTGTTGTGTTGTACATGTGTAGTTCGCTCTGTTGTCTATTTGCAAAAGTTTTCTTCAAAGAATTTTCATATAAGCATAAAATTCTTGTTACACGTTTGCCTTTCAGCTTTTCCCCAGCTGGGAAAAGAGTCAGCTTCTAGAAAGGCACCGAGTATCATGTTGTTTGTCGAGTTTCGGGCCCTTATATTTCTATACATACATACATATGTTTGTATATTGTACTATAAATTTCATGAGTGTAAACGTGCAGTTTGTGCAAGTGTTTTGGAATCTGTCAACAGAGCTGTTCGACTTTTTGGCTTTAATAGTTTGCAAAGTGTTGCAAATTTTTGTTTGGCTTTCGACTACGACTATAACAGGTAATTGTTGTGTACATTTTATACTCGTTTGTTTATACTCGCTTTGCACGGCTTTTGCACTTTACCTTCACCAAATTTCGTAAGTAAAAACAAACTCCTAAGAACTTTTCAACTTAGTTTCCAAATATAATGAAGTGCAAAACGATTACTACAATTTTGGGGCTATCGATATTGTTTGGCAATTTGTCGTTTAGAATAAAATAAATAAATTTTGACACTCTTTCAATTATTAAGGACTTGTGTTAAATATATACTCGTAATTCCAGCTTAGAACTTTGAAAGAGCAATTGTGACAGAAAGTGAATTAAATTTAAATGTAAAGTACATATTTAAATTGTAGGCATCAGTTATTATTTTATTGAAAATGGAAAGAAGTTTTAAAGCTTGTAGCTGTATTTTATATTACAAAGTTATTTTAAAAATAAAAAATTTACCAAAACAATTTAGAATTCCTTCAGACGATCAAACTGAATTATATTCTATTTGAAATATTTAAGAATTACATATTTATGCAAATGTGCTAAGTTTTATTAATTGAAACCATGCTTCCTCGAGTTAGGTAAATTTTTATCACTGATCAAACAATTGTTGAGGTGCACATATATTAAAGGATGAATTGAAAAATGTGAGAGAACAATTTAATATTTTTTTTTAACTCAAGAGAGAGAATTTTCAATTTATTAAGTTAAACTATTAATAAATTTGTAAAAAAATTTAATCAATTGCATAAAGTATTTATTAAAAGTATAAAACGGATATTTGAATAACTTTTGAAAGAATTTTTAAAGCTTTTTGTTAAATACACTAATTCCGAATTGCTTGATTAAAGTCACATGAATACATTACACTGTAAAACTATTATAAATATAAGGATTTAATATAAGACGACTAAAATACGTTTCTTGAAAAATATAGGTTTTATTTTATATTGTGTCATAAAAAAATTTTATTTTTGCCGAAGCAAATAGTTTGAACAATTTTTTTTTTATTTAAAACTTAGGCCTACATTATTATTGGAAATCCACAAATATAAAAAGAATAGATGTTTTTTAAAAATAATATTCAAAATTTAAAGACATTTGTAATTAAAGTGCTCTCCGAAAAGTTGTCACTCACCATCAATCGGCCATCTATTGAACACGATTGTTTATTCAATTGAAATGTAGTCGATTTTCGGTGTGTCAAGTGAAATCAATTCAATTAGGCGTTGACAACTCAACAACTTGCAAAGAAAAAGAGTCGAGTTCAACATATGCCAGGCACAAGCAAATTATCTTCAAGTCTCAGCTCGTATCTTGGCTTGTTTCTAAAGACATAGGTATGTAAATGGCCGTGTGTGATCGCTTTAATTAAATGCATACACATAAACTATCAGAATCAGAATCAGAATCAGAATCAGAGTGCAGCTGTGACAAGGTCTTTAATTAAATTTTCACACTCACACACACACACACACACACACACTGACGGAAGTGTTGCGCTGAAAAGCGCACAACACACTTTTGTGGAGCGTGAGGCACTTGAAACGGGAACGCGACACGGCGAAAGTCAAACGTCAAACAAGAAACGTGCAACAGTTGGCGCCAATTGTTGCTTCAATCAACACACTTGAATCACAGTGAATGCCACAATGGATGCCACAACTGGCAGCGAGCTGTGGGGACGGGGGGTGTGGTACTCTGGCCACAAAATGCTGAATGATTTGATTCAGTTCATGCCACAATTGCTGCCACTTGGGTTGCCCATTCAAAATTTACACAATTAACTGGCAAACTGGCAAACTGACTGAGGGCCAAATAACAAGTGTCAGTTTTTTACTTTTTTATTTGGGGCTCTGTTTTTTTGGGTTGTTACTGCTGCCGAAAACTAGTTGTCGTCCTGTTGGTGGCTGTTGCCAAACTCACTTGTTGCACAATGCGCACCAAACGCCGCAGCACGAAAAATAGTTGTGCAGTCGCTGCTGACGTTGCCGTCGGCGTCGGCGTTGGCGCCAGCAGCAGCAGCCAACAACTACTACAACAACAAGCAACAACCAACAACTACTGCAAATTCGACAAAAATGTCAGGAGACACCCACCAAACTACAAGGATACACCCCAACCCCTTGCTCCCGTCTCCTCCTTCCAACTTGGCCTAGAGCAGAGCACGGAGCCAACCAACCGAGTGCAGCCAAATGTAGCTGCAAAACTCAAACCCAGTCAAATGCCTTGCTCACACACACACAAAAACACCCACACCCACACACACACACAGAGTGGAAAGGGGTTAGTTATCCCCCCTCCACCCCTTCTCTCCAATCGTCGTCGTCTATTCGTTTCCCTTGCAGCAAAAACTACCAAAAGCGCACGACGCCAACACAACGACGTCAACGAAGCGACGAAACTTTTTTCGAGCACACGAAACTTTTTCAGCACAAAATAAAATGCAGCTGTCGACTGCGACGCTGGCAGCGACTGCGACTGCGACGACGGCGACGGCGACGTTAACGACGAAGTCAAACCCCAAACCCGAAACATCCAGAAGCCGTTTCCCCCACCCCCTTCCCTTCCTCCAGCAACCCAAACCCCAAGCCCCAAAACCACCCAACGTACAACGTGCTGCATTTTTTAATGTTCTTCTCTTTTTTTTTTCCTATTTTCTTTTTCTTTTTTCATTTTTCTTTTTGCTCCATTTTGTTTTTGTGTGTTTTGCTGTTTGCTTATAGCCACCACCCTCCTACACACACACATACACACACACACACAAACACACACACACACACACACACACACTTGCACTTGCCCTCTCCCTATGCACACGCATATAATGTGAATTTTTTTTATATATATATTTTTTTTCTATTTTTTTCTATTTTTTTGCACTGCATTTTGCCCAATGTTCTTAGCGCCATATTGCTCGATCCTTGTCGTCTGCTGATGGCCCGAAAACCACCCAAAACCACCCAAAACCACCCAAATCCACCCAAAAATACACCCACTTCTAGCCACCATCCACAGGCAACGCGCTAAGTTTGTGCTTTTTCGTGCTTTCGCTTCATTTTTTCTATACACGCATAAAATATATCGTTGGAGCGAATGCAACAAATGGACGCAAGGAACAGAGGGGAATTGGTTGGGGGAGCTTCTTGTGCCGCAGCCTCGTTTGCTGGCTTCCTGCGGCGCACATTGTTCTGGCTCTCTTACCTTGGGCCGGGCACACGAGACCACAGCAAACCACAGCAAACCACAGCAAGCCACAGTAAGCCATAGTGAAGCCCACAACTGACTTTCTGGCCAGGCTAAGACTGCTCCTGGTCCTGGTCCTGTTCTTGTTCTGGCCGGCCGGTTACTGCATCCTGCTCACTCCGCCACATGCACACCGAATGTATTCACAAAAGGAGCCACAAAAAAATGCCCAACGATATATACGGGAAAGGAAGAAGGTGGCATAAGAAAGAAGAGAACGACAAAAAAAAAAAAAATAAAATAAAATAAAATAAAATAAAAAGGCAGCCAACCAAAAAATCTATTTTCCAATTTCAGTGCACGAAACTAACCCAGGAAGGCAGGACAAGAAGGCAGCCAGGAAGGCGGCCTGACGTTATCCACCTCATCCAACTCATCCACTCAGCCACTCACCCACTTGTGGCGCTTCCACACACACACACACACACACACACACTGTGCATGTATATAGACCAATACATAGATAGAGTTTAACTAGAGGAGCGCATGAATTTGGTTGCGTCCTTGCTGCTGCTGCTGCTTGTTGCACACGAAGAACGTTAGTGGCAACGACGGCAACGGCAACGTTTCCTTCGTCGTCTCTCAGCGTCGTCGTCGTCGTCGTGGCCACAAACAACAACAACAACAAAGGTGGCGCGAAATACTCGCAGAGTGTAGAAGAAGAACTCGTAAAAATGTAACCTAAAAACCGCCAGAAAAAATGCTACGCAACAACAACAGCAACAACAACACGCTGGGCAGCAAGAAAACTGCTAAAAAGAAAAATAAAAGCAGAAAATGAAAAGAACACTGCGACTGGCTGGAAAGTTGGGTAGGAGTACCTATTGCGTAGTCCATAAAATCCTGTGTAGGATTTGGTGCAAACTGTCGGCTCCACAGACTGCAGGGTGGTTCAGGGGGGCAAGAAGGGGCTGTGGGCGGGCAGAGGTGGAGCGGAGGGGGGGGGGGGTTGGATCGCTGTGGTTTGAATTTGCCCGCCCACGCACACAGCTGTTGGCTGGCGATGAGTCGCCTCAACGCTTGTTGCATCCAAGCTTCCTTGGCTTCCTTTGCTTTCTCTTCCCTTTTGGCACACAGGCACGGCGCATAAAAATGCCTTCTTGCAACGACAACAACAAAAACAACAAGAATGTGAAACGAGCACAGAGAAGGAGCAAAGTTTTAAGCTCCCTTTCTGCCCTCCTCTCTCTCCTCCTGCGCCTCTTGTTGTTGTTTTTATTATTGCTATTGCTGTAATCGAAAGATGCGTTCGCCGTGCGCCCAATATACGAGTACTAGAGACGCCACACTAACTACAAGTATATATTGTATATATACATATATAGATATATATATAAAGTGAACCCAAATGGTGTGTGGCACGAGCTGCAGTGTTGGCCCACAATACAACCCAGCACCTGCTGATTCGCTTTTTCTTCACACACACACACACACACACACAACAGTACTCTGACACTTTCGCTCTACTCTATGGCAAGCATTTGCTTTCTCTCTCTTTCTACAATGGCCACGTCTCTTAACTGTCCAACTTTTTATTTAATTTAATTTGTCTGTTGATATACAATAAAATTTTTTTGCTAAAAGTAAACAACTATATTTATTTATGATTAATCTTTCGTTATTGGAGGCAGTTTATCGTATGGAAATCACTTCTAATTTTTATTATTAATTACTTTGCAACACAAAGCGAGAGATTTTGTGGTAAGATATTAATTCTTTAATTATTAAAAAAAAATTAAAAATTAATATTTGAATGATTTTTATTAAAAATGTAATATTATAATAATATATGAATTTAATATTAAAAAATCTTTAAATTTATTTCTTATATATAATTCTTATTTAAATTTAAAAAACTTCCTCTTTAAAAATTAGTAAAAACAATTATAAAATACATTTCAGTAAACTAGAAATCATTTCAAATCTCCATTCTTTCTCAAACTTCCCACTTAATTTAATGAACTAAAAATAATTTCAAAAATTTGTTTTGAATCTTCCCTTTAATGTGTTTTTTAAATTACCTCTCAGTAATAAATAATTGTCTCCATTAATCTAATATATATAATTTAAATTCCTAGCTTACAACTATCACTCCCCAAAGTGTGCTAGACTTGCCAACACTTGCCAGGACAGCACCCAAATAGTTAGCTGAGCTCGTAGTGAATTTGGCCATGTTGAAGCTACAAGTGGTAGTGCGATATATCCCATTACAATCAAATGGAACGCCACCACTGATTGAGCCATTGCCGACGAGACGGAGACGGAGACGGAGTCGGAGCCATGGAGCAACTGAGGCAACAACAACAACAGTCAGCCGGCTGAACCCATTGCTGATGCAACAGGCGAGAAGCACACACACACACACAATACAGTGCCTGCTGTATGGCATCTTCTTCGATCTACCAAAAACACGAGAGCGTCGTTGGGTGGGCAACAAAAATATAAAAGGAAAAAGAAATGCTGAAAAAAAAGAGACGAAATCGTTGCTCGCTGGAAACTCGACTCTCATTTTGGCGATGGCGGTGGTGGTGGAGATGGAGGTGGTGCTGGTGGTGCAGGGGATGGCGACAGCGTCGAAAATCGGCCACAAAAACAGCTACGTCGCCAACTACAACAACAACAACAACAACTGCAACGACGACGACAACGTTGTCGATGGAAACGAGGAAGAGAACGAGAACGAGGAAGTTGATGAGGACGATGGCGATGGCATTGCTTGCTCCTCGTTGGCTCTTTCGTCTTTCGGCGACAGCATTCGGGTGTAGGTGCCTTTTCGGCTTATAGCGATGTCGAGGGAGCGGGTGGTGGAGGATGGGGAGGGGGGAGAGAAAGTAGGAGCGAGGGGGTTTCCCCATTGCATTCGGCAATCGTCGTCGTTGTCGTCGTCTGCATTTTTATATTGTGCAATATATTTCGTAGGGACACGTCGTCGTCCTGTTCGTCCTGCGTGCGCTTAAGTGTGCTTCGTTATCTCGTATAACACTTCGTTTTGGGCACACACACATACACCCGACTCACACCTATACACACACACACACACACACACACAGATAGAGAGAATAGTGCAGCTAAAAACTTAACCCAAACCCAAATTCAACCCTAAAGCTGCACCAGCTGAAAGCCAGACAACGATTTTTTGCAGCTTCGTGCGACAACGACGCCGAAACATCCACCCAACCACTGACTCAGCTAGTCAACCACCCAGCCACCCAACCACCCAACCACCCAACCACCCACTCACAGAGACAGCCACCCGTTGAGTGGCAACAAAAATTGTCGCTGGAAAAATGTGCTTAGGGTTTGGGTTTGGGGTTCTTCAAGGGAGGAGGAGGAGGAATGCGGGGGGACATTGGAAGCGTTGGCTGGCAGTGCGGGAATGTCAACTAGAAACAAGGACGATAAGCATTATGGAGCGCATTGAGGAAGTAATTGAGTGCACGGAGACACGGTTGGTGGGGCAAGGACGAGCAAGGACCAAAGCTGCTCGTTGCTTCCCATCGTCCTGGTCGTGGTCGTTGCCAGAACAAGAAAAAAATGTATATGGAATGAAAAAGAAAAAAAATACAACAGCAACAGCAACAAAAACAACAAAAGGCATTTAACATTTTAATGCAGGTGGCAACTGAGAAGAGGGCAAGGGAGAGAGGGGGAGGGGGTTAAAGGGGGGGCAGGCGGAATGGCGACTTAGCCGGCAACGTGCTAAACGTGCTCAAAAACCGAAATGAGAGTGTTTCCACACACACACAGGACGAAGGATAAGGCTGCCCAGCAAGAAATGCAATAAGCAAGAAGTACAAAAAAAAAAGATTGCAATTTATGTTAATTTTTCTTGGTGTTTGCTTTAGTCCTAGCGCTGACGTCGACTGCGACGGCGACTGCGACGGCGACTGCAACTGCCGTTAGTATCTATAGCTATAAGTCTGTAAATACATTTGTATCTGTAGCTGTTGATGGCGATTGCCGAGGCTTGGCGCATTTTTGTTGTTGATTTTACCATTTTTTTCTTTTCTTTTGGTATCCTTAAATATCCTTTCTCATGCCATTTACTGTAGAGACTGGCGAGTGAAACATATGGTAAGCTGTGCCCAGGCAGAGGACTCAACTTATGTTGATTAGGACAGGACTAAAGTCAATTTCCATGTCGAACTTTTTAGCCAACACACTTCATTTAACGTTTAACAGCAAATCCACCTGTATTGGGGCAACACGGCTCAAAGGATATTTAAAAAAAAATAAAATAAAAGGGACATTGCTGCAAGATGACGCTGGAAAAATGTTTTCGCCACAGACACAGACACAAGAAATTATTGGGCTTATTGGCTTAACGTCTCTATATATGTGCAGAGTGTTGGCTTTTTTCCTTTTTAATTGGATTGTGTGCCCAAGTGGTGAAGTGGTAAAGTGGTTAAGAGTAAATCGTTTTTGGCCACTCACCCACAATGTGCAGCATATCCTTGGACCATTTCATAAGCTCGCGTTTGATGAGGCGACGCTCCTGTTGGCATCTGGCAAACGAACAATCCGCCATTATAAAAATTAATATATATCTATATCTATATATTTTTGTAGCTGAGTATGCGGAAATGTGTTTTTGTTGCAACTGTACCTGGAAGAAAAATAAAGTATAGAAAGAGAGACAAAAATAAATACAAAATTAATGTGCGATTAATACGAAATTTTCCAATACGAGTCTCTGTTCAAATTGTTTAATTTATAATGCGCCATTTAACGTTTCATACATATAAAATGCCTGTGGTTGTTGTCGTTGTTGTTGTTGTTTTCATTGCATTTTCGAGTCGCTTGAGAAATGATTAAACGAGTTTTATTTCAAGGTTAACGCGAAAACACACACAAAACCTGTTGCACTTTTTTTTTATTATTCTTATTATTATTTCATATGCTGAAAAATATTTAAGTTTACTTTTTATCTTGTTTTTGTTTCTTTTTTTTTTTTGTTGCATTCTTGCCAAGTCGCCAGTCGTGTTGTGGTTTTGTTGTTGTTGTTGCTGTTGTTGTTGTTGCTGTTGTCGTAATATATATTTTTCTGTTGCTATAATTGTAATTGTGGGGCTTTTACTATTCGGGCAGCTACCAGTTTTTGATATTTCCTAGTTACACACAAACATCATCGAGGCAACTTTTTCGCTGCTGTTGTTGTTGTTGTTGTTGCTGTCGTTTGCCATTTAATCTGACTATTACACTAATTTATTCAAATGCCGTTGTCGTTGTAGTTGTTGGCGTTTGCATTAATTTAAGCTTTTTTTTTGTAAATATTTTAATGCCGTAAACTGTTAAATAGCGAATGTAATTGCTCAACTGTTTAATCAATACAATTTAAAAATCAATAAAATATTTTGGGTTATTTTCATCGAACGCAAACAAAAGGTTTTCCCAAAGTATACAATATATTGCGATGGGTTTTTAGTTTCGCCACAGTGCTGCTTGTAAGTCTGCGGCCTGGCTGCTTATTAACTCGAACATTTCGAAGCACTTGTTGGCTATAAAAAGCTGCCTCCAAAGGTAAATTACAATAACTGCAACATGCTCAGAGCATACGCATAAAGACAGTGCAAAAGGAAAACTAATTGAGATTCTAATATCAGATATGCGAACGAACATGGCCTATACAAAAGGAAACTGGCAACTGGAAACTGGCTCCCTTTCGGAAAAACTGGTAGCCAAGAGAGTTTGAGTTTTGGCTTTGAAGATGGGTATTGGCCATGACTGCGACTTTGGCTGGTGATGAGAAATTACTTGCTGCCAACGCTGGAGGCGGGCAATGCCAAAAAGACAACAACAACAGCAGCAAGGAGAAACTGAAGCAGGAGAGGAAGAGAATGAGGAATTGGAATTGGCAGTTGGCAGTTGGCGTGCAGCTTTTGGTAGATGCAGTAGCCACTTGGTGGGTGTGTCAACTGAGCACGCGGCAGGCAGCAACCACAGCAGCTGATGATGGACGTTGATTATGATGGACGCTCCTGTGGCAGCCACTGTTGCAGGTTGCAAGTTGCGAGTTGCAACATCAACATCAACGGTCAGCAATTTGTTGCTTCCTTTGGGCCATAGATTGAGCGATTCGCAGCGCCAGCCCAACGCCTTTTTGGTATTATTTTAAATATATTCTGCATCGTTCCTTTTTTTATTTTTTCATTTTTAATTTTGCCATATTTACATAGAAAACACAATTTGCAATTATTTGCAGCTTTTTCAGCTGACGATCGAAAGTGCAGCCTCAACTTATTTAGCTTTTAGAAGTGTCGCTTCCTGCCTTTCTCAGCAGCAGCAGCAGCTAGACAAGAAGAGGAGGGGGAAGGAGGGGGAGAAACGGACAGACCAAGCCCGAAAGCGATTCAGATTCAGATACAGATACAGCTGCAGTTGTGAGATACAGATACGAAATGTGTGAAGCATAGTAATCAGTCTACGTGTTACAGATACAAAAAAATAAACACAAAAAGAGCTCAGAGAACTAACTCATTCAATCGAACGTTCGT
This sequence comes from Drosophila limbata, assembly GCA_963924055.1. Lineage (NCBI taxonomy): Eukaryota > Metazoa > Arthropoda > Insecta > Diptera > Drosophilidae > Drosophila > Drosophila limbata. The sequence continues at coordinate 27,240,222 of OZ001352.1, forward strand.
TCTATAATAAATGCAACAAGTATCTGTCGATGTCGCTATGTGTCGATGTCTCTGTTTCTGTCTCTTTCTCTATCGATGTCTCTTTCTCTGTCTCACTGTCCCACTGTCTCTCTGCCTGAATGTCTCTGTTTCTCTATTTCTCGCTCGCATGCATTTGATTTCATAAATAAATTTTTGCAAAATATCAAGGCCGGATTGCAGCTTGAAACTTGTAGCCATATAATATACATCGAGTACATATACACTTACACATATGTACACAAACATGTGCCGTCGCACAAAAAAAAAGATCACAAAAAAAAACAAGTGAAATGAAGCCGGCAGAGTGTGCTCAACTAAGAGATACTCTACATGTGAATAGACATGATGCCTCTTTTTTAAAATCTTCTTATATATTCATTTTATGTAAATCTAATTAAATTTTCTGGACACATAAAAACCATAAAATATTAAAAATATTTATTATTGCTTGTAGCTTTAAGAAATATCTGATAGCAGCTGATATCTCCTAATTAATGCATTTATATAAAACGTTTAAAATCATCTACCCATTGAACAACATTTTTGGCTCTGCAAAAATATATAAATTTATACAATTGTTTTTCGTATGTATGCATTACAAATTAAGCTTGATGACTATAATTTTATGACTTGTACACAGTTTAACCAAGGCTCAAAGGCTTGCAGCCTCACCTTTAATATATCTTCTTTTTGATTATAGCTAATAATGCGTTCAATTTTTTTTAAATACAGAGTATAGAATCAAAATGGCAACGACGACGACGACGACGCAATTTATTGGCTTCAAAGGTACGAGATAGAACAGAATCAGAATCAAGTGTCTGCTATAGAAAAACGAGTTAATATCAGTTAATATTGCTTTTGATGCCATATACTAGAGTTGTTCTGGGCACAAAGTGCAATTTCGGCTCAACCAGTTTTCAAATTATAATTCTCAATTTTCAATTCTCAATTTTCAATTCGCTATTTTTTGTTTCATTTGTTTCCATTTTGTTCAAGGCCTGATCCAAAATTTTTGTTAATTATACAAAGTTGGAGTCGTGGCCAATGTTAAAACCTTGAAATTGTTTTTTGTTCGCAGCAATTGCAGCAATTTTCCATTGTTCCAATTGGCTGCTCAATACGAGTGCGAGTTAAGTTTTTTGTTATTCTAAATAGACAATTTGCATTTAATTTATATGTAGGCGTCGTTGCTGTTTGTGTTGCACTTTTCAGCCATTCAACTATTTATCATATATTGAATAGGATGAATTCATAAAATTACTTTTACATGTTTTTCGTTGGCAAAAGGCGGAAATGATCGATTACATTTATTTTAATATTATTACACTTTTCCCATCATTTTATTAATTATGTTTGCTGGTTTTTTTAATAGTTTTAGCTGTTGTTGCATTTGTTTACTTTCTAGAAATTTGTTTATAAATTACATTTTAGTAGCACGTTAGCCAAGGCGACCTTCAGTTGTCTTCAGCTTTTTCGCACATATATTAGCCATATTGCCAATTACATTCTGTTTCACATTAAGTTAAACATGTTAATTGCACTCGATGTGTTTCGGTTAGTTAATTAAACTAATAAATGATGTGATTTCGAACATGGCAATTAGTTAAATATGTTAAGCATATATTTAACAGTGAATTGAAGATCAGGCATGAATAAAAAATATTAGGTTTCCTTATTACTTATAGGCATATACTCCGATTTTATTAAAACAATAAATTTGTACTTAACATTATTATATAAGTCATCACTCATCAGTAAGGTATTAAATTTCTTAAGCTTTTCATCGCCCACAGGCTTTACGTATACTTAATTAAATTTGCAACCGCATTTTACATTGGAAAATAATTGTAACAATAATCTAAAGTGACGCATTAGCAACAAATTTGACATGTAATAGTTTTCGATTTTTAGTTTAATTGACTTGCAGATACCCTGTAACTAGTAAACTCTGATTAACGCATACAAATTCTGTTTAAGCAACAAATGATGGAAATTTGATCAAATTTCATTACTCATACGCCATGTAGGCTGGCATCATCAATTGATCTGAATATAGTACCTTTAGTTCTCTAGAATCATCGTGTGACTCACGATTAAATGTAGCAAAATATTACTTTAACCTTTTGCAAGTTTCGCTTCTTCTTAAATGTTTAATACTTTTCACATTACGGGTATATTCACATTCATTTGATTGAACAATTCTTTAAAATACTTCAACGTCAGATCTTTGGATGACACTGACACTTTGAGCATTTGGCACTTCCGTTGCAACGACAACAGCCTCCACTTGATGAACTCTTCCGTTGCAACAACAACAACAGCAATAAGTGGAACTTGTGGCAACTTCGATAAAAGATCATTGCCCATTAGTGTTTACTGTTGCTGTAGTTGTACATCTTGTTCTTTTAGTTGTTGTTGCTGCTGTCGCCGTTTATTGCGCACGACTCTGAGCAACAACAATGACAACTCTCACCTGTTGCTGCGGGCGCATGCAACAAGTGCACCAGCAGCAGCAGCAACATGCAACAACTGTGGCACCATGAGCACGCGCCAACAGGCAACAGGCAACAGCAACAACAACAACAACAACAACATGAGCAGCAGCAACACCAACACAATGACAGGAAGATCGAAAACGAAACCAAAGTCGCTGTTGGCTAACTGACTAACTGGCCAGCCAACTTGGCTGGAAGTGAGAAGACCGCCTGGCTGCTTGGCTCAGTTACAGTAACACACATTTGGCTCCGAGTTGTTGTTGTTGTTGTTGTCGTTTTGGTTGTTGTTGTTGCCATGGCTGTTTGCCATTGTATGCAACGAAGCGCATTTCCATTTCTAACGTTGATCTGCGATCTGCAACAGCCACGACAAAAACAACAACAACAGTAACATAGAGTTGGTGTTGGTGTTGGCCAACTGACTGGCTGGCTGACTGGGGCGACTGGTTGACTAGTTGTTGGTTGCCTGGCTGACTAGTTGAGTTGACTTGGCTGTGACTGTGACTCTAAGGTCGCCATTTGCCGTGGCGGTCGATCGCGGCTCGTTTTCATGGCCCAGCTCACCTACAAACCGACAACCGACAACCGACAACCGAAAAGACAAGTTTAGCTATTGCTGTTTGTTTTTGCCATTGGACTTGCTCTTGGCTTTGAGTTTTATTGGCTGTTAGGCTATTGGCTGATTTATTGTACATACTTTGCATGCAAGTACTTTTATCTGTGTGTGTGTGTGTGCTTAGCTTTTTTATGCACCGGCCATTGCTCTTGACCCTAATGCATGTGCCACAGCCAAAGCTGACTAACTGACTGATTCCCCATACGATTGTCCAAAAATAATACAAAGAATATGAACATTTTTAAATAAATATAAGGAAAACAAAGCAAGGAATAATTAGGGTATTCAGAAACTCTGATATTTGTGTTATTTTATAATGACAACAAACACACAGAAAAAAGATTATCACAACAAACTTGCCCTGTAGTATGTATACAAAATTTGTCCAAAAAAAACATTTGTAATCTTATTTCTGTGTGTTTGTTGTCATTACAAAATATGTCACTTTATAAAATAACACAAATATCAGAGTTTCTGAATACCCTAAATGTTTTTAGGTAATAAAAGAGAGGGAAAACAATTGTTAAGTTTAAGAATTTATTTAATAAATGAATCAGTATAAAGGCATGTTCCTTTATAATATAGTTTCAAAATTTTGAAACTACTCGATGATTGCAATTTTTAATAAAATACTTCTGACTTTAGCTTTTCCTAATTTTTGTCTTTTAAATTATTTTCTAATCCTTACTTTGGTTTCTTTGCTTTTTTTTTCGTTTTTGTTACTACCTAAAAGAAATTTGGACTGACTTACTGAAAAAACATAACTAACTAACTTAGGACCACAACTAACAGGCCAAAAATTCGATTTCCTGAACCTGAAAAGTTGATCAGGAACTCAAAATGTTGATTGCATAAACGAAGCCGAACACGAATTTAAATCAAATGAAATGACAACAAGGATGTTGAATGCTCCTGTTGCTCCGGGTTGCTCTGGGTGGTTGGGTGGTTGGGTGGATGGTGGATGGTGTCATATCATGTCTGCGGGTGTTGCACACACACAAAACGAAGTTAAATGCCGCTCAAGGATGCTAAATGTGCCATGTCGAAATGTGTTGTCTGTATTTTGTATGGGCGCTATTGAGCTAACGGTATTGTCTATCTACATTTGTGACTATCTGTCTGATTGTCGTATGTGTGTGTGGCACTAAACTGTTGCATGCAACAGGAGTCGAGGCAGCAGACAACGATTCCATTTGCTGCTGGCATGTGGCACATTTTCGACGTGTTTTGTGCGCATTTTGGCAACAACAAAAACCACTACAACATCAACAACAACTACAACAATATTCTATATATCTAAAGCAGGCAGTGGCTGCTGACTGGCAGCCCAGCCCGTCACGCGTTGCAGGAAATGTGAAAACAACGTTACGAAACTTTTACTTTGCACTCGTGCTCTCTCCCTTTCACTCGCTCTCTCACTCTCGCTCCGTATGCGCAACAGGAGGCAGCTAGAAGGACCTGCCACACTGCCACACCAATACCAGCGCAGTGGCAGCGCTGCAGCAGCATTGTGCACCACAGCACCACCGCACCACACACCCAAACCAACCACCAAAAAAAGCAGCAGCAGCAGCAGCATTGCCTTTGCTTTGGCTTTGGCTTTGCTTTTGATTTCGCCTCCTGTTTTTTTGTTTATTTTTTTTTTTGGGTGTTGCATTTGCCGATTGAGAGTTGAGGCAGGGGGTGGTGCAACAGTTTTGCAGGGAGAAAGGAGAAGGGGAAGGGGAAGCAGAGTATTGCTTCGTATTTTTGCTTCGTTTTCATTTATTTAGTTTTTCTCGTTTCTTTTTCGTCTTTTTTTTTGCTATATATTTGGGTACAACGACTTGTTGCTTTGTCTGTGTGTTGCTGCCGCTGGGTGTGGCAGCTTGACTCTGGCACATGGCGCATGTTACGTATACGACCTGTAGTTTTGCCGGCTGCTGCTGCTGCAGCTGAAGCTGCTGTCATATGTGCTATGTTTTATGATGTCAGTTTTGGGTTTTATTAAAACTGCCTTGAGATATGAGTGCTTCTCCCATCTTCCATCTTCCATGCAATTTCGTAAATGTAATGCACACACTTTTATTATTTTTATTTTCAGTCTGTATTTTTTTTTTTTGTATTTAATAAATACGTAAGCAGGCAATATGCATAAGCATTATCGCTTAAGTGCTGACACATCGCGCATACGCCGTGTGGCATCAGTTGCTGCTGCTGTTGCTGCTTATCAAAATACCAAATGTGCAGGCGAGTTTTTTAGTGCATGCAACGCCTTTACAAAAAATGGGGTCACCTTCAAATTATCAAATTTCGCCCGAAATGATTAACTCGACAAACACAACAAAAAAAAATAATAATAATAAAAAAAAAAATGAAAAATGTGAGCGCTCCCCTCTAGCCTATCTTGTCTCAAATTATATAAAGAATAAAAGCGAGCGTTACAACGACAACAACTGCAACAATTAGTAACAACAACAACAACAACAAGAGAACCCACTCATTCGCTGGCGAAACCTTATCTTTGTTATACAAAAACGCAACGGGCACGACGATGTTGTTGATGATGATGAATTTGCCCTGATTTCGACACAAAAATAAACAAAAAACGCAAAATGGCAGAATGCAAAAAAAAGAGAGGAAAAATAAGAAAAAACAAAACAGAGATACAAAACTAAAACAGCAAAGGAAATATAAACGTTTCTCAAATGTTGAAAGAACACAAAAAAAAAAGAAAATAGCGACAAAATTTAGATAAGACGAAATTGAGTCAAGTGAAGCTATTTAGAAGAAAAACCGACAAAGTAGCCAGAAAAACTTCGCATGCAGTTTGAAAGCAACAACAACAAAAAGCACAAAATTATGAAAAGCAACAACAGCAACAACAACAACAACTGCAACTATCAACAAAGTGCAGCGCGTGTTTGGCTCGATCGTCGCGGCAATAGAATCGTTATAGAAGAAGAGCTGCAGAGAGACGAGAGAAGAGAGACGAGAGGGAGGGAAGCAGTGCCAAAAGGGGCATGAAAATATTTTTCAGCAGTTGTCTAAATAACAACGACAGCGACAACGAAAGCAAACGAACTAAATTGCTAAAAAACAAAAAACTGTCCACAAAAAACAGCAGCAACAAAAACAACAACAACTAATGAAAATAAACGAAAACGTAACAAAAATCAATTGTCGCCAACCAAACGTCAATACAAGTGTCCAAGTGTGCGTGCGTGTGTGTGTGCGTGTGTGTGAGGGCTTTGTCTGTGTATCGTCAAAAATAAAAAACAACAAAAAAATAAAACATGCAGTCGCAATTGGAACTATTTGTAAGCAGTTGACAGAGGGGTAGGTGGGGTGCAAACAAGTGGGGGGAGCTGGAGAAGAGGGAGGTGGAGGGCGACGAGGGCCATGCATTTAATTGCTGCGGCGGCCGTGCAAAATAAAAATGTCGCATTGACAAAAAACTTTTCTGTTTGAAGCGCTCAACATCAAAAATAGGCAAACTTGAGGGAAGGTGTCGTCAGAGACTGAAGAGAATTTTTCTACATTTTGTATGCTTAAGCCAAAAAAACATTTTATAATTACATAAATTAAACATCAGCTTATAAGAATTGACTCTTGGAGCAGTGACATTTTATTAAAGCGTTCGTTTTGAATTCTAATTTTATAAATATTAAATTGTACATTTTTTGTGTAAATAAAATATATATTATTGGTATATCGGTAAATATTGGTATATATCGGTTTATTGGTATATGGGTCATTTTGATCGTGGTTTAGCCTCTGAATTCTACATTCAAATATTATCAAATCGCTTAAATAACTTTTCTTCGTCAGACTTTGGTGCAAAGGGTCTCATTTTAAGTTTCTCGCAAATTCAAAATTGAAATCTAATTTGTTAAAGAAGTACGATAACAGTCTCCAGTTTGTTTGTTGTCTATTTTTCATGAAAATCAATTAAATTAACACGATTGATGGTCAAAAAACTATCTAGTCAAAGTACTTGAAAATCACTTCCAATAAAATTGAGTCGTCGATTTTGAAGTTTATTTAAATCTCTATGACATACCCTAAAACTCACAAACAAACACCATGCCTGCTTTTCAAAAGTTTGTAAGTTGTCTAAATAAAATGAAAAGCAATAGATTTTGGCCAATAGATACTCCGTAATTAAGTATGCGCTAATTTAAAATTAACAAGCAATCATATAGCAAGCTATGCCAGCCATTCACATCTTTATATTCTTAATAATTACAGGGTATAAATATTGTCAAAGCCTCTCCAACAATAACAGCAAATCGAGTTGGGAACATAAATAAACAAATAAATGAATGTAAAGCATATCTGTTGTGAAAAATATTTCAATAATTAATTTTTTTATATGTAGGCAATTTTTGTAGTAGTCTATTTTGTTTCAAATGTATTCACACTTCTGTTCACAGTTGATATTGAATGTATGAGAGTACTTGTTGTATTTTTTTTGGCCAGCAGGTGAATTGCTATTGACGTTGACTAGTTTTTCGTGGGGTAGTTGGAGGAGGTGTGGAGAGGGGGCGAGGTGGCGTGTGTTTTGGAATTTTTCGTTGCTGTGCAAAAGTTGATAAGCTCAAGGACAATGTGGAAGTTTGGCATTGCGTTGCAATTGTTGTTGTTGTTGTTGTTGTTTCTATTGTTGTTGCTGCAATTGTTGCAGCTGCTGTTTACACAATTGTGTTTGTGCACATGGCAAATATCGAGTTTACTTTTCGGCAACAATAACTGCAAGACAGCTATGCCAATACTCAGTAGAAATACTTAAGTAAGTATTATTTCAAATAGTTGCTCATACGCCACGTTGTCGCTGCTACAACAAAATGCAAATTAAAATCTATTATTCTTACACTTTTTTTTTGTGCAATTTTCTGGTAGAAAAGGTAACAAATTTGCAGAGTCTGACCACCCGTTGCACCTGTTGCAAAATCGGAATTCATTGTCTTTCTTATGCTAACGACAAATATCCAGGACGTGTTTTTTACTGGGCTGCGACACAGTCAAAGTTAAATTAAACCCATTTTTTCTTCTCAATGGGCGGCCCGCATTCTATGTGAAAACTCTCTGAAAAGAAAAATATCAGCGAAAAGTTTTCACCCAACCCACGAGCACAACTATAACAACAACAACTGCCTGTTGCACTTTCCTATGTACCTGGAATGCTTCCAGTTTTGCTTTCGTGCCTTCCAGCAGCATCCCCATGCACATAAGGAAGAAAAAAAATTTAAGAAATAAAATAGAAGCAAAACAAAACCAAAAAAAAAATACGATGTAACCCAAACCACCCAATGGCACCACCTCGAACTGCAGCAACAGTTTATTTTATGCGCTTTGCTTTTGTACTCGTATTTAGCAGTTTGGCGGAGAAAGGCGACAAGTGTGAGAGAAGAGAGTATTTGGAGTAAAGTACGGACTTGACTCAGGCACTTCGAATAAAGCAATTGATTTGAAATGTATTTGAATAACTAAATGGAAATATCCTTAATTCGATAAACTAAATGAGGCTTTAGAGTGTGAATCATGCATGAATTGCAAGAATTGCAAGAATGTAGATATGTGTGGCCAAAACATTGGCTTTAACTTTGTCACTGAGTGAGTGAGTCACTCGTTGTGCTGAGTTGCATGTTGCATAAGCCGCAACAATGGTGAACGCGACTTGCAGTCGCAGTTGCAGTTATTCGAGTAAACTTGCAACTCGGGCGACTTGTTGCCTGTCTGCTGCTGCTGTCGCTGTGTGTTTCTAATCCAATCACACGAACAATGGCCATGCAAATGCAACCACAGCAACAACAACAACAGCGGCTGCAACTTCCTTTTGTCTGCCATATGCAACGCAGACGTTACAATTGCCAAGGCATTATAAAACAGTTGCCTTGCCTTGTGTTGCAGTGTTGATGGTCAAGGTCATGAACCTGTTCCAATAACTAGTTTTCTTACGTGCCGCGTGCACAGCCAGACACAGAGACAAACAGAGAGACAGACAGACGGACAGACGGACAGAGAGACGTTGACTGCCAGCCAGCCAGATGATTGTATGTTGCATGTTGGCAACTTTAACTGCTGCTGTTGCAACTTCTGCTCCAATGCTAATCCTTACAGATTTGCCAGCATGCCAGCGGCATTTTCTTTAGCCGCATGCCGCATGACTAATGCTTCTAATGCTGCAAGTTGTTTTACTTGCAAATCAATTTGCCACTGCATAAATGTTACATGAAATTTAATTTCAATTTTGTTGATGCCATCAAACAATTAAAGTTGAAAACTAGTTTGCAAAACAAGACAGGAAATTGCCACCCAAGATCGCAGGCCAATACTTAAAGCAACAACAAAAATACACACACACACACACACACACACATCAAGGACACGCGCCAATGATTGGCACGAAATTAAAAAAAAATACTTACAGACAGACAGAGAGCGATATCATTTAAAGGCAAAAGCTTATGGAAAATAAAAAGATATTAAAATAATACAATTGTAAAAGGAAAACGCGCGTTGCGTGGGCGTCATTCCTCCGTCTGTCTGTCTGTCTGTCCATCCACCTGGCTGATTCATTGTTTTGTTTTGCTCAGTGTCATAAATTGCACAGAAAATGAATTATACAAATCGAAGTCAAAATTGCATTCGGACAAAGAGAAATCACTTTGAGTCAAATGCTTCCGTCTGTCAGCGACCGCATGAAATTAGAAGAGCATTCATTAGAAATCTTTATTATTCTAATTACCATTAACATTTCCATTTTTTCCCCTCATCATTTTTTTTGCGTTTTTGTTTTCTATTCACAACATATACGACAATAAATAAATTTGAGGCGACATTTGTGCATAAATTACAAATAAAGATTTCCGCGAATTTTTTGTGTATTTCTGTAGACACTCACAAAGAGACAGACGCATTCAAAATAACAACAACAACCACAGCAACAACAACAATAAGAAGAAGAATAACAATATTAATATTATTTTTCTATTTTGATCAATTGAGCTGCCCATATTGACAATTGTGCATTTGATGCCCATTGTTGTCTTTATATACATATGTATGCCTTTCTCTTTCACTTACTCTGTCTCCCTCTCCCTCTCTCTCTCTGTCTAAGCAAATATGACGCGCGAGGAGAACACTTGTAAGGTTTCAAAAAATTATTTATGTTCTCTGTTCTTGTTCTTGCGAAATATTTCTGTTGATTTGCGTTGGCTTCGACGGACAACAGTTTAAAAAATGGTTTCAACTTTTTAAAATTTTAAAAATAATAGTTTTTTTATGTGTTACTAATTTATTCATGCAGTGAAAGCTACCTATAGCATAGATCAATGTTCATTCGAGAATGAAAGCTGTGTATTTTTGAATAAAGATTTCATTGAACATCATAAAAACATAGTATAAATAAAATATAATAGATACATCTGAGATCATTGATAGCATTAATAAGTGACATAGATAAAGAGAGATTCTGAGAGATTATATTCAGTGCAAATTGGGAAAAACATCTTAGAACAAAAATAAAATTACAGTAGAGTTCAAGAATGTTTGCTGATCTGCCAAGATTAAGCTGCATCCTAGAAAGCTTACGGGAATTCCAATAAGAAACTAAACTAAATATATTTATAGGAATTTTGTAATTCAGCATGATTACAGTAAATATTAAAAGTGTAGAAACAGATTTAATCTTATGTGTAAAATACATATAAATACAAAGCAAAACATCAGTTATAGTCCCCTCTCTGTCTCACGCATTTCCAGCTAATTTTGCAACTTGCCAAAGGAAGAAGCAAAAAAAAAACTCACAGAGCAAAAGTATAAAATGGGGGGAAAATGCATATAAAAACAAAACTCTTTGCATTTTGAGTGCAAATGACAAAGGGAGAGGAGAGCCAGATAATTGACGGTGTGGAGAGCCAAAATAAACGAAAAGCGAGAGAGAGAGAGAAAAACATGCGTTTAACTTTACTGAAAAATCAATAAAAATAATTAAAAAATAATAAAGAATTTTTTTTAGTTTATTTTTAAATGAATTAACATCATTCAAAATATGTTTTTTGTCTGTGTTTCATGGGAAATTCTTGACCTTTTAGTGCACTCTGTGTGTATGATTGTGTGTGTGAGAGAGTGTATGTGAGTACTGTTGTTTTGTAGTGCAAATCGAGAACACACACTCACACCCTCACACACACATATGCAAATTGCACGCAATGCACGCAGGCCATAAAAAAGTCAAGTTTAATATTATTATAAATAATGAAATAAAAACTTACTTTAAGTTTGTTGCAGTTTTTGTTTACATTTCTGTAGATTTACACGTAAATGTTGATTTGTTTATAATTTATAATATTTAAATTTGTATTTTTGTTGATTTATTGTCACAGCACTTGAAGAATTGTCAAAAATATTCAGCAAAATTCGTTTTGGGTTTAGAAAAAGTTCTGTTATCACTAGAGAAACGCACGTCAAATGTTTTTTTATTTTTTAACTATTTATTTGGCCTTTGGGCTGTTGAAGAGGAAGCACATGTAATACACACACACATGCACATGCATATACAAGCACATGTTTGCTTGTATGTGTATGAGTGCGTATGCTTGTGTGTGTGTGAGGTGAGAGTGTATTGGTAGCTGCAGCAGAAAAATAAATAAAAATTTCGCACCGCGACCAACGTCAACAACAAACAAACACCGACACTAACAACAAGCGCCGACAACTTTACTAATACGTAAACAACAAAATCGACTAACTTGCCAACGACGACTTCGCGGTCGCTGCTGGCGTCGCTGCTACTGCGCTGCGCTGCACTGCGTTGCGTTGCGCTTACAACGACAATTCGAAGCTAAGGCAAAAGCGTACCGAACCGTTCGAAACGACCGACAATAAAGCTGCCATCCATCCAGCTGAGCTGCCCGGCACTGTGACTATGAGCCGGAGCCAAAACTGAGCGGCGGGCAGAATGAGTGCAGCAGCGATTCCTCTCCACACGCACACACACACACACACAGAGACATAAACATATGTATATATATGACAAAGAGTCAGCCACAAAGGTCTAAGAAAAGTTTCGCTGTTTTTGTATGCAGTTGCCTTGACTGAGAACACAGCGCTCAAACTTGCACTTGTATAAGTGTGCATATGCATGTATGTGCGTGTGTGCGTGTGTGTGTGTGGAAAAAATTGCAAAGCGAGCGAGAGAAATGAGAGACCCTTTGGCCAAGTGGGAGGCAGCCGGCTAGCAATGTATCTATGTGTGTGTGTGTGTGAGTTTCTCAATGTATTTGTGCGCTTCATTCATGGCAGCCGGCAAAAAAACGTTAAAAGCGAAATTGGTTAACACAAAAACAAAAAAAAAAACAAAAACAAAATGAGAGAGAAAAATAAAAGAGGGGAAATAAAAAAAGAAAATGGTGGCGAGCAAGCAAAACTCGGAGCGCAAAAAGTGTCGCCGTCGTCGTTGCTGTCGCTGTGGCAAATGTGTCTCATCTCCAGAGCGAGCAGCGAGTAACTTCTGAGTGAGCGCAGCAGCAGCAGCAGCAGCGGCAGAGGCAGCGACAGCGGCAGGCGGGGATGGCCAACGTCAGTGCATTTTTAATTGCACTTTGCGAGCAATGGTATTGGTGCACACACTCACACACACACATAAGCACAGCTGTGTCAGCGCTCAGTTAAATTGCGCTCAGTTTGCCTCGCTCTCAGCAGCAACAGCAACAATAACAATAACAACAACGCTGCTGCACTCTCTCTTAGTTTTTTTTTTTGCATTCTTTTTCGTTTTTTATTTTTTTTTGTGTTTAGTACATTCTGTGCATTTTGTTCTCCATTTTGTTTATGTATTAAACAATTCTTTAAAAGTTGTTAATGCAAAAAAAAGAGACGAAACAACCGAAAACAACCAACAACCGACAACCAACAACGAGACACGGACAACAAACAGCGCTTTGTTTTTAGCGCTGGAGACGAAGACGGAGACGCTCACTCACCGCTCGAAATGCAACTGGCGGCGACTCTGGCAACACGCGCCCGTTGCACATGCACTTTTTATTATTTGTTGTTGTTGTTGGTGTTGTTGTTGTTGTATTTTTGAGTATGCAGTTTCGGTTTCGGTGCTTTTCGATCTGCGTCTGACTTTGTGCGAATGTCGAGCGCGCGAGAGCAAAACTACAAAATTATTATAATTCGCCACTCGAACAGAGGAACTCACGGACCGACGGACGGACACGGCAATTCGACTCAGCCAAGTTGCAGCCGGACTCAATTGCATTTCATTGTTGACGAAATATGTATTTCGCTTATAGTTTTTTATATTTTTATTTTTCTTTTTTTTGAGAATTTTCGGCATAGCATTATGGACTCGAGAGACTTGGGACTCGGAGACGTGAGACTTGAGACTTGGGGCTGAGTCTCCGACTGGGGCTGCAACTGTGCCTGCGACTGTGGTCGGGGCTGTGGCTGTGGTTGGGGTTGGGTCTGACTCTGGGTCTGTTTCTCTGCCTGAATTTAGTCGTGACTGGTTTCAAGGTCTCTCAATTAATGCGAAAATTTCGTTGTGCATTTTTGTTTTGTTGTTTTTGTTTTTGTTGTTTTTTGCATGCTTGTTACAAAATTCGTGTATAATAAATATAGTAATTGTTTAACCATTTTTTTGTATTGTTTTGTTTTTGTTTTTTTGTTTGTTTTAGAATTGCTTTTAATGCTTTTCTAATAAGCAAAAATTTTTGTTGATTTTAATTGCAGTCACAGGCGACTCACTGACCTTCAGCTGAGTAGAATTAGTCAAGAATCGGTGGCATTTGAATTGATGAAGGTGATCATTTTGTTTATATAAATGGAATGTGATACATACTGAATTTGAGTGCAAAACTGGCCTTGAATCAACTAAGCTTCAAGGATAAGTTTTTTTGTGGAAAGTTTGAGAACATTTATTGGAATCTTATCATTAAATTAAAAGATACTTATCGTAGATGAATATTAATATCCAGGCTTGAAAAAAGTCAAAAAATTCTCTATCAAATGGAGTTTTGCCTATGCTCTTCAGATCGCTGCAGATCAATCAACCAATCAACGCCTTATTTGCTTTTAGATCAATTAACGCTCCCAAGCCTAATAAGAATTACCACCAAACGGCAATACCCAAGCGATCTTTAATCTGATTCTATTTAACTAAACCCCGTCAAGTCGCTTAAGATAATTTTTATAACATTTGCTTACAGATCAATCACTAATCAATCAGCAGTAAAGAAGCTTTTAACTTTGCCCGCTCTGCGATCTTTTAAAACTTGGGCGGCACCAGAAGAGGCGTTGCCTAAACTCAGCTCGTTTCCAGTTAAGTTTGCTGCGATAATCCAGCAATCAATCATCAGTCTCATTGCCACCCAACGGCTCTTCAAATCAATGGGTTGTAAACTATATCACTGTCAATTGTTTTTACCAAGACTGCACTTATATTCCAGTTCATTTGCAAAAACTCTTCCAAAAATGAAAATGCAATAAAAATAAAAATAAACGCAATGTTTGATTTATATCGCAGACATTAAAATGGTAAACAAAACAGACTAAATGGAAATGGAAAAAGGTGACTCGCTTTAAATGCGTTCGCTGTGTGCTCTCACCCTTTTGACCACTTCATTTCCGTGTCGGATAAAAAGAAAAAACAACTTCAAAACATACGAGTACGAGTAATGTCGCCAAAAGAGGAACACACATAATTGCAGTATTTACAAAAGATAAAATCGGCGACAACATGCAAACGACAACCCGCAAGCAACGAAACAGAAGCAACAAAAAAAAATGAAAAAAAAAACAAACCAGTGAAAAATACATAAAAATCCAATGAGAAGCAATTAAAATTAAAACCACGTAAGCAAATACGAAAGGCCCCCGAAAAAAAAGAAGCGTTAAAAACAGAACCCAAAACTCATACAAATCCACCCTATTGCAAATGCATTTTTTACTCTCCATCTTTTTTTGTTTTTTTCTTTTTTCATTGCACACAAAAGATGCACGAAGCAAAACGTGCAATTTTGTTGAATGCATTTCGAAAAAGTACCGAAAAAAAATCGAAGCGAATGAGCAAAAAAGCAAAAAAAAAAAAATGGTATGCAATTTTTTGCATAATGAAAAATGCAGCAGGCAAACAAACACACACTCACATACAGTGAGAGCGAGAAATAATGAAACGCATTGCATGCATGCACATTGAAAGCTGAGCTGTGAAATCCAGACCCAAAAATATATTCTAAAATTAAAATGCGACTGCCTGTCGAAATGTAAACAGTCAAAGGGGTGCGCACAACAAACACTCACTCACACACACTCACACACTCGCACACACATGTGCAATTAAAACACGCCACTGCATTTCGCATTTATACAAAAGCACAGGCAAGAAATGCATTTTTGTGCATCTTGCAGATACAAATACAAATACGAGTGCGAAGGGCTAATGGGGTGAGTTTTGTGCACGTCTGCCGTCTTTAACATTTTCGAATGCATAATTAAGAAAGCACTCTTGCTCCTTTTTATTTACTTATTTTTTTCCTGGCAAAATTACGCATTTCCCAGGGCGGGCACCTACTTAATACCAACTGTGATCCAATCCCAGCTCAACATGAAGCTTGATTGGCCCCAAATGAGTGTGCGCCCAGGCAGGAAGTGAATTGCATCCGTTCTAAGCCATCAGTGTTGGGCAAACGGAACTAACTCCGCTCCGAGCGGATGTTGGCAACTCAAAGTGAAGCTGGACACACGGAAACTGCTGGACATTAGCACTGGAGCCACCATAAATAATGAGAGAAGCCAAATTAAACGCGCAATTAGATAAAGATCAAACTGAAGCTGGTAATAATTGATGCTGCTTAGGCGACATTTCAGCATAAATGTTTGTGCAAATAATTTTTGAATAATTAGTCTGCAATTTGCAGCAAACAGTAAATGCAGTAAATTAATTTAATGCCAACACAATTAAGCAAATTAAGCTAAATGACGATTTCTTTTCTAAGATCAAAATAACAGTTCAGCTTCCAAATCAATTTACATAAGTGAAGCAAACTCTGAGAATATCAAGACTGTTTTTGGATTGGCAAATATTTCCGTTATATTTTAATGAATTTAAAAAAAATTTAAATTATTATAATTTTTAAAAAATATTCAGATCTCAGCAAGCAACTTGAACCAAAGGTCATATCAATGAAAATGTAGAAATTATTGATATCTTTCAAGCATGATAGAATCTTATAAAATCACAGTGAAAAGTTTATTTTAAGAACTGTCAAAAGTCTTTTCAAGATTCGGGGAAGATAAGAAATTAAATTATAATATGCTCAAAAAATACGATAAAATTTTCTTTCAGCCCAAAACTTAATAAAGTAAAATAAAGAAGGCAAACAATTATGGGAAACAATTAAGCAACAATAGAATTTGTATAATTTTATTAAACCAATTAAAAAAAAAAACCAAATAGTTATCAAGTTTACTTATAAGCTTTTTCTGTCTCTTTAGCTCTCTTTTACTCTCTGAAGTAGATAATTTTAGCTAGCAAATAAATTTGTTTCCGCCCACATTAATTGTGATTGCAGCCTCGTGATCTCAACTCTTGCGAGCTAAATGTGATTTTCAGTTTCAAGTAAAAGTAAACGAAAACAGGCAAAAAACAAATAAACGAAAATGAAATCAACAAATAAGCAGACCCAATGGAGGAACATCAGCAGCAGCAGCAGCCGTCCAAGTCCAAGCCAATGACCAAGAATCAACAGCAACAGCAGCAACAACAGCGGCAACGGCAGCGGCAGCAACGGCAGCAACAACACAGATTGCTGAGGCCAAGGAACTCGACAGCAATACAAAATTGCTTGGCCTTGGTCAGGCACATTGCATATGTATAAGTAATGTACACATATATATATGTGTGTGTGTGTGTGTGTGCACATATAAATATTTTTAAATGTTTTTGCTTCTGTTTTTCGTTTTGTTTTGTTTTGATTTTTATTTTCATTTTTATTTGTGTATTGCATTGTGCGTTGCGTTGTTGTGTTATTACGTTTTAATTTTTCGTTGCGAAAAAAGTTGACAGGAACGTGAAGTGCAAGAATCACACAGTAGATTAGCAGCGGTATTGATAAGATACGCAACAGCAACAGCAACAAAAAGAGCAATAAATAGCCAACATCCAGCTAACTGTTTGCCTGATAAGCCAAAGCCAGCCAAAGGTTTCATCGGCGCTGGACGTTGTTGCCATTGTAGGTCAGGAAAAGCGTTGCAAGGGCCATGCAAATGATGTCATTTGGCAAGCTTAGCCCAATGAAACAGATTGCAGCATGTGTTAAAAATACACACAGAAACACTTGCATCGACAGCAACAGCAACAGCAACAATTCCAAATATACACGCACAAATTGCCGTTTAACCAATGTCAATGTCAACATGCAACATCTGCGGCAACAACAACAAATGCATTTCTAATGGACACAGCATCCACGCGGAAACCGTTGCCATGTTTAGGCCGTGTTCGTGTTGTTGTTGTTGCTGTTGCTGTTGCTGCACGCCGGCAATACATTGTGTGCGTGTGTTTGTGTGTAAGGTCATATCTCGAAATTTTATTTGGCTGCCTGCCAAATACAAAACAGATGAATGCAACGCCAAAGCGCCTGCGGCATGCACAGATACACACGCACACACACACAGATGCAGATACACACGCTCACACACAAGACACGTGTTTACACACATAGAATTTGTGTTGCAAATTCACGCTTTGCTGTTGTTGTTGCTGCTGCTGCTGTTGTTGCTGTTGCTGTTATTGCTGCTGTTGGGGCAGTCGGGGCCGTTTTTGGGGGCTGCTTGTTTTAGATGTTTAGTTTTAGATATCAATGAAGTCGAGAGCGAAAGTGTTTTCACAGCATTTACGTTTCAATTAACATTACGTATACGTTATATACTCGCCTGTCTGTGTCTGTGTGAGTGTGTGTGTGGTCGGTGAACTTGTGGCTGTTTTGTATTTTTAGTTAAATGTGCTTTAAATTGGCATTCAATTTGATTTGCCAAGCGATTTAAAGCAATTACTTTACATTATATATTGAAAATCGTTCAATCACTGAGCAAATCAGGAAACGAAATATTCAAGAGATCACAAATTAAAGATATTATTGAGGCTATCGTCTTTTTTATGAATCAAGTTTAAATATAGCACTCCCCCTATCAATCATCAATCTGATCATCTTATACTGAACTATTCACGTACTGTCGAGTTGAATATTAAAAGAAATTTATAGAGACAAAATGACGCATCAACATCTGCATCAGTTTAGTATTTAGCTTTTCTTTTTTAATGTTGCTATCAAAAATTTACGCAAAAATTTTTGGTTTATTTCCGTTTACGATATTATATCTGTTAAACTTGAAAGTTCTCAAATAGCAAAGCTTGTTTTTGGGAAAAAAAACTATAACTTAGTTTAAACTGAGCGGTTATATATACATATTCTTTTCTGATGACGAATTATTATCTAGTTTTACTAAGTTTACCAAATTCGTGAACTTTTCCAAATTTGTAATATTTTTATTTTGGATCTTAACTATTATATTATTGTAATAACCTAAACGATTCACATTATGTTGTACCCATTTTAATCAAGTAATTCACTTTACTTATACATAACAATAAAAAAAACTTTAATGTCTTACCCTTTTTATAATTTCAATTAACTGCTGGTTTTCATAACTCAGTTGTAATCGACTCCTGCTGTCAATATGTCTATAAAACCATCAACTGAATACTCCCTGCTGATCACAGACCGTGACTGTGTCAGGTCTTTTTTCAACCCCAATTCTCGAGCATTGTCGAAAAATCCACGCATATGAGCAAATAACAACAATAATTTAGCAAAGAGCTGACCGAGGGTACGACAACAACAACAGCAATATCGAATACAACAACAATGTATTCACTTTATGGAGAGAAGAGAATTTTCAAGTTCAAAGACCTCATTACTCACTAAAAGCTGGTATTTTAAGATGAGAACATTTTGTGGTTTTGATTTGATGTCCACGCAATCAAAACCCAAATACACACTCATACTCACTCGAATATATTCAGAGCTAGCATTATGAACCGAATGAGTATCATCTATAATAAGTATTTCTTTATCGCCGCACACACATGATTCACAAAAAGGCAAATGTGAAATGGCGTCCATGACCAACAGCAACTGCAACTGACAACGCAGAGACCAAAGACCAGAGACAACAACAACAACGGTCACTCCTCTTCCCCTTCCCTCCTCCATTCTTGCTCCCGCTGCTCATCTAGAAACTCCTCTTGCTCCATATGCTATGCCATGAACTGAACCAACAACCGATTTTTATTATTATTATTTTGAATACGATTCTTGTTGCTGTTATTACACTTATTGTTGTTGTTGCTGTTGTTGTTGCAGCTTTTTTTGTGTATTTTGTTTTGTATATTTTTCGTCACACTTGGCAGCAGCGGCGAAAGCAGCGACAGCAACAGAAGCAGCGACAGCGACAGCGACAGCAACAGCGTATATTTGTATTTGTATTTGCACAGAGTCAGCGTCGTCAGCAACGTCGACTGCGACAGCGACGACGTCATGCCCCCGTGTCCAGGCCCCTTTCGCCAGTCCAGCAGTCGGTCGGTTGGTCGCCTGGTCGTTTGGTCTGTCGCTCGTCCCTAACCTACGACAACCGAATTCGCACTGGGCCAGGTTCATTGAACTTTTTGGCTGCGTTTGCTGCCCCGCTGACGTCGCTGCTGCCGCCGCTGCTGCTGTTGCTTTTGACGTTGTTGTCATCGCCGTCGTTGTCGTTGTCGTTGTTGTTGTTGTTGTTGTCGTTGTCATTGCATAAAGCGTGCATTGAGGGCGCTGGCTGGCTGACCGACAAACAGACAGACTGACTGACTAACAGACTAGCTATTTTGGCCTGCCATGCGTGTGTTGTTGTTGTTGTTGTTGTTGTTACTGTTGTTGTTGTTTGCTGTTTACTCAGTGTCTGTGTATGCGTGCATGAATGAAGCTTCTTTCTTTTAATTTTGTCAAGTTCGTTTTGAATTTCAATTTTGAGTCATGCATAAAGTGCAAGATACGACAACGAGTACTTAAACTCGTACTTGCATTCATAACTACAAACATGCACACAAGCACACACACATACATACATACATATGTACATTATGTACATATATATTTATGTATGCACAAAGACAGTCAGCAGCTGTCACTGACTTTTGATAAGCGTCGCCTCGTTCCTATAAAACGCAACTGCAAAAATAATTTAAAAGAAATTAACCACAATAACCCAAGCCGTAGATTCTCAGTGCGAAAAATTCACCAGAAATCGGAAACTTTTTTAGAAAATCAAATTACATGGCGCAAAGAGTAGAGCAGAGAGCAAAAAAATATATACTTGCTTATAACATAAGAAAGCGGAAGTTTAGATACCCTTGAAATAGATTTTGAAAGTTTATTACAAAATTTTGAAAAGCTACATTTTCGAAATATTAAGAATATTAAATATATAATTAGTTTTAACGAAGCACGTTGAAATAGTGATAAATTAAAAAGTAAGTAATTAAAAATTTCTATTTAAAAATCGATGCATAATTTGGTTTGACATCAGTAGTAGTAACTAATATGCCCGCTTGATAGTGGAACTTGCTTGTCTGTCTGGGATGCTCTTGGGTTGCCATTGACGATAATGATTCTGTTAAAAATAATCAGTTTATGATAGGTAAGGAGGCTGTGACTGGGACACTGAGACACTGAGACAGTGTCTGGGGCGGCTCTGCTTGGCTGGGTTTGCTTTGGGTTCGGTTTGACTTGAGTTGACTTGACTTGACTAAATATGATATGCCCTGGCAGAGAGTCAACCAAATTGTTACCACTGATCTATAACCCCCACCCCTCCTGTGTGTGTATGTGTGTGTGTGTGTGGGGCGAAAATGATTGTAATGGGATCGAATTGAATTGAATTGAAACGAATTGAATCGAATCGACGCCAATGTCGTCTGTCGAATTGTGGATTAGTTGGCTCAAAATAAAAAAAAAATGTGAGTATGTAAATGAATTACTACAACTTCAGCAACTGTCTGTCAAGATGCATGAGATGTCTGTCTGTCCGTCTGTCTGTCTGTTTGTCAGTCTGTCTGTTTGTCATTTCACATGCTCGTTCTGTGCATTTGGCTGTGATTAATTGCATTGGCTGCCGCTGGTAACTTCAGCTTGGCAACAACAACAAGTTGGCAAGGAAGCCTTAGAAATGTCAGGGCCAATGGCATGGCCCAATGCAAATTTATGACAACGGCGCGCCGAGATTTATCAACTGCAACAAAGCTGCCAGCAACAGCTAAAAACAGCAACAACAACAAATAAAAATAACCAGTTAATGCGCCGACAACAAATAAAATCGAAAGCCGCATCCAAAAAACCGGTTCGCCAAAGTTCTAAAAATGAAACTGGCTGCAACAAAAAACAACCAGCAACAAGACCAAAAATATTTTTTCACTGTCTGCCAAAATTGCAAGCGGGCATAAATTAACCGCATGGGGTCCAGATACATTCGCACACACACACACTCACACACAGAGACAGAGATACACGCATGCAAGACAAGCACACCCAAAACCACTTAAAGTCCACAATGATGACGTTGATGTCGGTCCCAAAGTCGTCGTCGTCGGCCAGCCAACCACGCCAGTTGAGTTTTCAAGTGCAGTTCTCGCTGCCGCTGCCGCTGCTGCTGCTGCTGATGACGCAAAAAAAGTAAAACCGGCAACGACCACGACCTCACCCAAAACCGGGCAGCACCAGCAGCACCAGCAGCAACAACAAAAGGCAGAAGATCCGGCAGCAGCAGCAGCAGCAACAACGCATTCAAAGGCTCCACCCCAAAGCCAAAAAATGCGCAATTTGACTGTACGAAAAAAGTAAACGAAAAAGCGAATAAAAACGCAGCAGAAAGAGCAACCAAAATAAATGTGCAAAAACCACAAAATTTACATTGACACGTCGACGTGTTAATACTCTCATACAAACTACATACAAGTATTTGTATCAAAGGCAAACAATTGTTTTGATAAAGTATAAAATGCACAAATTTGTGTTTTATTTTTAAATAATATCCCCCTATTTCATTATTTTAACTTGTTTAAAAACAAATTATGTCGAAAATCATGAAAGAATTACCTTTTTGCAAAAGACATGACTGAATATAACGCAACGAAATTGACAGAATTATTAATACCAATTAGCAAACGTTTTAAAGCTGCCAACTTTACATTTCGTTAAAATTGTATGGGCTAAAAATGTACATTTTTTAATAATAGAAAAATATTTGTCTATACTTGTATCGTATCATTTATTTATTATTAAATCAATAAGATTTCACCAAATAATTTAATGTTTTTATTAATTAAAATTAAAATTGTTTATTTTTTTTTTTATAATTAAATAAATTGAATGCTTTACCTCAATCCAAACATTTTACATATTCCACCTCACAGTCAACCTGACTCCAAGTAGTGTATATTTTAGTAAAAATTTTCGTTTGCTGCTCATACAAATTTTTCTGGGCTGGCGGTTGTCGGTTACTGACCGTCCTCAAGGTTTTTCGTATTTTGCCCTTTTTACACAGGCAGCGACGTCGACGTCGACGTCGACGTGGACGTTGACGTCAACTGAAGCAGCGACAGTGGTAAACGAAGAGCAACTGTGACGCTGGCAGCGTCAACGATCGCAGCGCTCAATTCCCTTCATTTAGAGCGTTTTTTGTAGCTGCTGCTTTTGTTGTTGCTGTTGTTGTTGTTGCTGCTACAGTTCGTTGTTGCATTTTTGAACGTTTTACGTAGCGCAAATTACAGCAAACACGCCATCATCATCACCATTACCATCGTCATCATCATCATCGTCATCGTCAGCAACATCATGATTGTTGCCGTTGTTGCTGTTGCTGTTGCTGTTGCAGCTAGGGCGCTGTAATAATAATAAGAACAGCAACAACAACGGGAGCTGCAACATAATCAAGATGGCAGCCACTTGCAACAAAAAAATTGACGAATATGCGATGCAACAGCAACAACAACTGCAGCAACAGCAACAACTGCAGCCTCAACGAGAACAGCAATAAACAGAATTTTAAACCCGAATTCAATGCAAAACATGTCGAGGCGATGGCGATGGAGAAACGCAAAAAGCCTAGACGACTTGACATAAGATATGGCATCGACTCGGACTCCGACTCGATCTCGGATAGAATGAGTGCAGATCGGAGAGCTGAGAATATAGTGAAGTCAACTGTTGTAATTGCCAACTCCCTCTCTCTCTCTTGTTTTCATTGTTTCTCTCTCTCTCTATCTTTTTTTCTACGAGCCAGTGAAGCATAGGTTTTAATTTATGTAGCACGCACATTTTGTGTTGTGTTGAGCTTTTTCTCACAATTTGTTTTGGCAGTGAACGGAATGAAAGATGGAAGCGACAGGGACAGGGAAAAGGAACAGGGACAGGGAATGCTATGCCCATGCAATTAAATGAGCACCTGAATCGGTAATGGGTGGGGTATATGTATACATATATATATATATATAAAGCATAGGTAAGAGTAAACCTTGGAGTACAGACAGTTGCTCATCTTTTTAATGGGAAATGGAACAACATTGCAAAAATGTTCTTAAGAATGTTTAGCATAATAATGAGACTCTGAGCAAAATACATAAATTTATGTGGAAGCGCAAATTAAATGTAGAATTACTAAAACTACTTATATAACTACTGCTTCTACTACTAGTACTAAAATATAACCAAGGTCATTATTTTTTGGTATTTTATGTTTATTTATTTATTTATTATTGACTTAGAGTCGGCAGAAAGTAAATTAATTTTGAAAATTTAACTGAGACTGCAATTATAAATTATTTAATTAAAAAAGAAAAAGTTAAGAATGGAATATGCTAATAAATTCAAGTATAAATGTGCAAATTTATATCTGATTTTGAAGTAAAAATAAACATCATTTTGCTTTTATTTTTACTTCAAAATCAAATATAAATTTACACACTTATATTTGAATACTTTAGCATAATCCATGCATAATTTTTACTTTTTTTATTCAATAATTTGTAATTTTTACTACTAAAGCTAATTTTATTATTTTAACTACTATTAATATTTTAATTACTTTACTTTAGTAGTTCAAATACGATCTTTTGGCTATTACTACAATATTTATTTTCTTACTTATATAATTAAAAATTTAACTGCTACCTATAATACATCTACTTTTACTACTCAATACTTAATATAAAATTTTTACACATAAGTACATCAAAGCACATATGTACATCTATCGATTAGCTTTTGTTAACATGCATTCACATAAATGTACGCAAGCATAACAATTATAATGCTAAGTAGCTGCAGTAAATGTGCCCTGCAAGTCAATAATAATGCGTACCACATGGCGTATGCGTTATTCATAAATCATAAACGAAATTCCGCACTGTTTTGTTGCCCCAACAACAACAAGCACACATTCCACAAGTGCACCCAAAAAAAAACAACACAAACCCAAATTGGCCCGTCTAAACACACACGGGCCAAAAACGAGCCACATAACTGACCCTGAACTAAATTTGCAAAAACACTCAATTAAATTGTGTGTGTTAGAGTTAGCGTGTGTGTGTCCGTGTGTGTGTGTGTGTGTGTGAAGGCCTATTTGGCTTGATTGTTGTTGTTGTTGTGTTGATGCTGTTACAATTTCAAATGCAAACTGCAGACGACAGCACACGAAATTGTGGCTGAGTCTAATCCAGTATCCAGTTGGTTGCATTCAACAACAGGTGGGTGGCAGACACAAAACGTTGCAGCTTGCAGTCTGTCAGTGTGTGTGTTGTGTGTGTTTTGTGTGTGTTTTGTCTGATGTTGAACATTCAATTGCCGGTTGAGCCAAACTGAGCACAGGCAGTTTAGTTGGCCGGCAAATGCATCTCTCTACGTATATGCAATACAAGTATAGACACATATATGAGTGTGTGTGCGTGTGTGTGTGTGTGGTGTGTGTTTGCTGAAATCGAAAGTGCTATGCAATTTTCGATTTAGTTGTCGTTATTGCTTTGTTGTTGTAGTTGCCTGTGGTTAGTCGACAGTCTATGACCCATAATGAAATTAACACGGCAGATGGTTTGGGCCAACAGGTGCCTCAAAGGCTATTGCGGTGCCTAAGTTCGGTCATATGAGTGACTAAATATGTAAGTCGGAATTGTGTGGTTGACTGCGAGTGTAATCAGCAGATAGGAGCACAAAGTGTTGCCAAAAACTAGCAATCATGCAGACAGGAAGCAACTTCTGACACAGACACAAACAAACAAAAACACATACAACACACACACCTCACACACTCATCCCAACACATTCCAAACCCAAGTGTAACCACAAAATTGCTGAGTATTTTGGGATAAAAGGATAAAAGTCCCTTCAGCAATTTGTGTGCTTTGTTGTTGCAGCCGCAATTGAGCTTCCATTTTAATGCTATCAACTGGCTTGACTTGGCTTAAACAAAAATCTCGCACAAAACGAAATATTTCAATTGAAAATACTTTCAGTTGAAAGTACTTAAAGTGAACATTGCAACGTATCTGACGGCATTAATTAAAAAAAAAAAACTGAGAACTGTTAAGCTTTTGATTTGATTGCGCCAAATTGGATTAATCTTCATTTGCTGTCAGCTAAAACGAAATATGAAAAATGAATTTCTTTTGCACATTTTGCCATTTTTTCGCATTTCTCATTTCAATTAGAGCAAATTATGTAAAAAATTCTCTGACTGCAAATGTCAAGCAACTGGCAAAAAGGTTGACTAATTGCATACACTAACATTTGTGTGATTCGAAACCTAGTTGCTTAACTGAAAGTTCCAATTCTGGCAGGTCGGCGACTCTAACCATAGAACAGTTGCTCTCTTTTACAACCAATACCAATACCGACCTCAGTGTGACCTTATTTCGTTAGATGCTGTTAACAGTCTGGCAACCCTTTTATATTTATCACTACTCACAAAAAGCACGAATTTTGCATACATATGCCAGGGCATGTTTAGTTTGATAAAATGTATCACTGCGGACGGCAGTCTGCGCTAGTGATGAAAGGCAGCACGAAGGGTTTCGAAAAATCGCCAGTTTAGCGGGAAATCGTGAAAAATTTAAAATATTTGTTTGTATCTCGGCACTGCGCAAAACAGTTATATTTATTAGGTATGAAGAATTTAGCGCAAAATGTCGTGAGTCAAATATTTTTTTTTAAATAATTTATAAATAAAACTTTATATTATTCGTCACAAAATTAGATATCAGAAATTTTGGGGCATGAAAATGTTTTCGTCACTAGACTTTGCCTCGTAAAGAGGTTTTTTAAAAAGATATTTATATAACACAAATATTATAGCTTCTGAATACCCTTATTATTTTTTAGGTTTATTATTTGTGATATTTTGCAGTGCATTAAACACTTCGGCTATTGTCGTATTTTCTATTAAAAAAATTTCATTCAATTTCCTTTTGAACTTTTTTGCCGAAGCGAAGATTGCACAAAATAAAATTGTAGAACATTCTTTGGCGATTTCTGCGATTTATTTTAACTGTTTAACTGTTGTTTACATAATGCTGAAATTTAAACTTGATTTGCTGCTGCTGTTCGGAGCCATGCAATAAACTGAACCCAAACTAAAGCGAGCCAAACCAAACCAAACCAAACCAAACAAAACAGTTCATTGTCGTCTTCATGCCGACCACTTCCTCGGACATCTCGTTCTAGCATTAACAACAACAACAGCTTAAAAAAAAGTAGAAGATGAGGAAGAAGCAGATGAAGGAGACCAACAACAACAACAACAATAATAGCAAAAAGGGGGCTATATAATGCAATACAATGCAAAAGTTCTCAAGAAAATTCAGCAAAACAATTTGACAAAAAAGCGAAACGACAACAAATTCTGCCATCTTCGGCGATCCTCGTTGATGGACGTTGGCATTTTTAAATGAGTTGCGCGTTTTTTTGTGCCTGCCACTGCTGCTGCTGCTGTTGCAGTTGCAGTTGCCGCAGCTGCAGCTGCATTAAACTATATACAACTGCTTGACAGTCGCTCTCCGAGAGAGTGTGTGTGTGTGTGTGCGTGTGTTGTTTGAGTGCCTTGCAACTTGAAACGCAATGCAAGAAATAAAAGCAAGTAAGCGCGAAACGAAGCCCCGTCGACGTCCCTTGTCCCAGTTGCTGTCCCTTGTCCCGACAGCAGCAGCCTCGATGATGACGACGACGACGACGACGCAGTTGACGCAGAGACCGACAAAAAGCGCGTTTTGATGCATTTGTGGCAGCGACAGTGCTGGCGATGGCACTGACCTTTCCTAATGCAGCTCAAGTTGCACGCAGCACCAGTAACAACAAATAACAACAACAACAACCAGTCAAATATAATTGAGAAGTGCATAGTTAGACCGATCACTGCCTGAGGGCCCGAACCACTCATCATGATCATGATATTGATCATCATAATGATGTTGATGACGACAAACAAAGGTCATCTAACAAGTTCGAGTATTTTTGAATTATGTTGGATCCGTTAATGACTCAGTCTGCATTTAAAGGCCATTTTTTACAGCCTGAGTGTCTCATAATATTCATGCAGCATTTAAACAGCAGACATTAAAAATAGAAAATTAACTATTTACGTAGATTGGCTAAATTTGATGATGTGCAGTGCCTGCAATTCATTAAAATCCAAGCCATGTATATGATTATGATAATTCTATTTATAAACTTAACGAACACATCAAATTGTATTTGAAAAACATTAAAAGACCAATTGAGTTTTTACAAGACGTAAACATTTTTTAATTAATATTAATTAGTTTATGGGAAATTAAATTCAAAGATAATTACGAGAATGCAAGATTTTTAAATTTGTTAAAGAATTACAAGACATTTTCTGGAAAACAAACTGAAATTAATAATATTAATAAACAAAAGTTAATACATTTATTCTCTTAATTAATTAAAAATTAATTAATTATAAATAAATATACGAATGAATGATTACGTAAACAAAAAATTGTATTAATCTAAAATTTACTGATTAAAACCCAAACACAACTGATAATAAATTGTTTGTCTTCCCGACTTTGATAGACCTTGGCGAATTCCCAAGTCTGGGGAAAAGATTCACAGCCAATAAATATATTTGCATATCCGTATGTATTTATTATTAAACGACTTCTCCTAAAGCTCATTTAAAATTCATAGTAAACTTTAGAGTATTTCCCTTTGACATTTGGGATAATCAAATTGAAAACAAAAATTTATAGCAGAACAAATGCAATAAAACTGTATTTTAAATATTCACATAAACTGTTTATTCCGATCAAACACCTAGAGATTGTCTTAAACAAAATATTTTGCAATTAAAATGTAAATATATAATAAAAGTGAATTCAAGGTAATTGCACAAAAAAAGTCAGCAATAACAACCGACAAAATAACAACAAAAATAGACAGAGAGAGAGGAAAAATTCTAAATAATAATAGAACCAGTTATTGTTCAAGTAACTGCAAAATAGTTGCAGTATTTTGTTGGCATTTTGTGCGGTCATTTGATTATTTATATTCGGACAATTTCCAGTTTATAGTACGCTGTTAGCCATTTAATATATCGAGTATATATTTCATGTGTCTCGACTTTGGATTGCACTTTGCTCGATTCAATTAAACTGGGATATTAGTTGGGTATCAATTCAATTGAGCACTCGACAAAGTTGCCCCAGCGATATATATGGAGTGAAGTTTATAGTTGGGACGTGCAACAAGTGGACCACAAAAAATCTAGAAAAGTATTTGCCCTGGCAACATTTGCTCCTGTTGTATCCCGCTGGGCAGTTAACTGTTGCCACAATAAATTCACGTTTCCTGCAGCATGTTCATGGCACAGCCACAGCGACATGTGCATGTGTGGGTGTGCAGCTTAGCGGAAGTGGAAGTGGGCGCGTTATTTCCGGTTTTGGTCACAGACATTGGCCATAAAGCGGCACTTAAGCTGCTACTACCTCAACTGATAAGCTGCCAAATGTTGCGATTGCCAGCTGACAAATCAATATCAATGCTGTATCATTCGGGTCAAGCGCAATAACAAACACACACACACACACACACTAAGTGAGTAATGGCCATTAATCAAGCCAAAAAGCAGTCAGTAAACAAGTCAAAAAGCCAGAGGCAAGTGCAATGGTTAAGTAAAAATGCAATAACCAGACAGTAAAGTGCAGCACCTTGTTCTGTTCTATGACCAACGCCAGCGTCGACGTCGACGTTAGCGTCGGCGCCAAAGCCAAAGCCAACGTCAGCGTCAGCGTCACAGAAAACTTGTCTTGGACCCTGACTCCAACTCGACAACTTGAACTACCTCTGGCTGTGCGGTGCGACCTCAGCGCCCGTTTTGCTAAATGGAAATGATGGCAGTCCGACCGTCCGCAATGGGAAATGTGTGTTACTGTAACTGCGACGCAGCACTTCCTGTTACCACTCACTCACTCACAGCCGGCCAGCCAGCTTTAAATGGCCTAAACAGTCAACTGGCCAACTGGTCGCTTGAAACCGCAATTTGTGAACAGCAATAAAAATTTGTTAGAATTTCTTTTCGAATAACCTCTAATAAAATCCAATTCGATTGCAGATGCATAAATATATTTGTACAGTTTTAAATTTCAATTCCTTCAAACATAATTAAAAAGCAATCCAATTTTTTATTAAATATTAACAATATTTTTATTGAAAAGACTCAATACTACAATATTTTTAAAAATATTTTTAAATCATTAAATAAATGTTTTTTTTTTCTTCTCAATTGAAGTTATTTCATTAATGTTGCTTTTAGATAAAAAAAACATATAATTTTTTAAAAACATGCCTTAAATATAATTAAAATGGAATTCCATTTTTGTTTCTTTTCCAATGTTTTTATGAAAAACATTTTGTTTAACAAAATGATTATTTTATATTTTAAGAAGCTGAGAAAAGAAAGTGTATAAAATATTGTTTTGAAGCATCGCAAAAGTTAAAATAAACGTTCTGCCAGTTTATGTTAATAATAACAAATATCAATTAACTTTATGGGATGTGACACGCCCCCACAAATCTGATACCTCTGCCGCTTGACAAAGCAGCCTACAGTGTATAATGTTTACTTTATACATATTTAGTAAAAAACGCATACAATAAACAGAATGTTATGCTCTCATAATCACACTGCAAACAAATCTAAAGTTCGAGGTTGATGCGACGAATGGCAAAAATAAGCACAAACACACCAAACAAAAATCACAAAGAGCAGCTAACGATAAATTTTAGGCACAAAGCTGCGAGGGAGATGACAAAAGGCAAGAGCTTAAATATCAGAAAAACAAACTGCAAACGGCAAACGGCAAAAATTGGAAACCAATGAAAACCTCGACTTGCGTTATGAATGCAGCCAAAATGGAGGCCAAGCTCAGCCAAAACTAAATAGCAATAGAAAAACTGACAGTTTTTTTTTTTTGTTTCTGTTTTTGGTTATTCGTTTTTTTCTTTCGTATGCAGCGAAGCGTTGCATTTTGGGCTACAGACGTGGCGTTGCCAGATTGTCGAATCGTACGTATACGTTATATTTGTGTGCAGCGAATGTTTTGATGTCAAGGTTTATGCAAAGCCAGCAAGCAACTGCACATAAGACCCATATGCAAAGAGGACAAACACAACAAGTATGTTTGTATGCATTTAAATTGAGGCGTAGCTCTGGCAAATTTAAAGTGTGCAAAACTCACGAGTCAATTGCAATTATTGCTAATTTATTATTTATAAATGTGTGTGCGATTGGCACTTTCGTAAGCCATCAACAATTTCCGCATTTTACTTAACGCCATCGACTGAGAAAAATTAATAAAACATTAAATGTAATTTATTTAAAGCTAATAACAAAAAAAGAAAAAAACGAGAACAACAAATCACAAACACACTCAAAACGAAATAGATAAAACAATTTAATTGAATTTATAAGCACACAAATTAATGACTGGCTTCACTGGCTGCTGTAGAAATAAATGCAAATTAAGTATTTAGAATAATGCGAAAAAACAACGATAACAATAACAAATGATGACTTTGTTTTTGTTGCTCAATAAATAAAGAAAATGCATAAATAAAATATTAGGCAGGCGTTTGCTGCTTGGGTTGGGGTTGAGGTTGGGGGCTGACTGGGGGCGGTCAGCAAGCAAAATCTTTTGCAGCTGCAACCACAACAAAAACAACATACATATTTATAAAAAAAAAAAAAAATATCAACAACAACGACAACAACCGAAATGCATTGGCAAGCCGCAACAAAAACTTAACAACGGATAGAAAACAAGATTTCAAGGTAAAGAACGCAATCGAACTTGACGTACTTGAACAAAATGAACAAAACCAACAACAACAATAACAACAATAACGAAAATAAAAATGTGAAATACGAAAAATTGGCTACGTTTTGGCTAAATCGTTCTGAGCCAAAGTGGCGCATTGAGTGTTGCACTTTGAAATTGTCTGTTCAAATGTTCAAATGCTTCGAATGCTCAACGGACCTGAAGTTAAAGCTCTGAGACTCAACTCAATAATGCAATGCGATTCAATACAATTTGATGTCAGCAACAACAAACATTTGGGGTGAAAGCATGCTTCCAATTTATGCCAAGTATTTGAATTTTACATTAAAAAATAAAAAGATATTTTGTGTAATCTTCTAAATGAATGATTTTGATTGGGACTTTTTTTTTGGAATAAAATATGGTAAATATAGTTCAGTTATAGTTTGATGTCTGCTTGGTTAGTCCTTATTCCTATAGTTAAGTTTCATTAATAAAATCTGTATTATTTCAAAAATGAAAAATTATAAGATTTAAGAATTCATCATTGATGAAGAAGGAATACGTAAAGCGTTTGCAAAGAACATTATTCATTTCATTATTTCCACACTTATTATTTTAAAATCTTAAAGCAATCAAGTGTCCAGTTTAAATAGCTTTTACTGTACTTCCTACATAGCTTAATTCTAACTAGTTCTAATTTCTAGAATAATGTTAACTCAATTTGTGGCATTCTATTGGTTGACAACAGTTTTAATAACAGTTTCAATCAAAGATCTAATTATTTATGAAACTGACACACCCCGCACTCAGTTCAGTTCAGTTTAGATCACAGTATGTAGTTGGCAGTAGTAATCTGTCAACAGTTCAGCTGGAAGTCAATCAAATCAAAACTGTGCGCGGGGCCAACACTGCAACAATAAGAGGCACAAATTGCCAACTGTTGCTGGCCTGTTGACCATTTATGTTGTCGTTTTGTTGCCAATCTAAATAAAAAATGCCAAGCGTTATAGAAAACTAAATTGTTAACAAATGAGAGTCCATGGATGGACGGAATATATAAATGTTTAATTGAAAAATCTGTGCAAACATTAAGAAAACGGCAAAAAACTATTAAAGAACAGATTGAAGTGCTAACAATGCTAACGTTATATGTGGCACAACACACACACACACACACACACATACACAAAGATATGAGTATGCAAAGCAGAAATAAAAAAATTGAACAACTAAAACAGCAGCTGAAGCAAAGGCAAAGCCAAAGCCAAATGAAAGCCCAAAACACAACGAGCTCAAGTCAATTTCAATCAAAAGGGAGACGGCAGACGGCATATTATAATAGCTAGAGCACTGTGGCAGTTGCAACAACAACAACATGCGAACGGGAAAAACATTACACAGCAAAAAAAAAAAAATCTTTTTAATACTGAAGCTGGAAATTCTGAATATTTTTGTGAAATTAAAACAAATAATTAAAAAATAAAATAGTCAACAAAGCCTAAAACATTTGATTTCACTGAAAAATTTCCGATATGAAAAGTTGTACTTGAATCAAGTGTTGAATTAAGATTAACCCGGAATCTCAGATTATTTCTTTCTGTGTATATGTTGCTGCTGCTGCAAGCCAACGGAAGGCGAACTATTATCATTCTAAAAGATATGAGGCATGGAAGCGCTGAAAACTTTAGCCCACGACAACGTGCTCGGGGTAAGGGCAATTCCAGGGCAGCACCAGGCAGCATGCACCATGCAGAGGCAAAGTCAGAGTCAGAGGCACAATCATACATACGGGTACTCGTACTCGTACTCGTACTCTCCACAGTGGCAGCAACCTTATTGCTGCAGGGAATTTGTGTTGCAGATTGCGCCCAAGCAACTTGGACTTGCCACGGCTGTGGCTGTGGCTGTGGCAATGGCAATGGGGCTGGGGCTGCGTCTCTCTAAGTTGCTGTTCGTTTGCACACCTGTTGCAAGCATTTTGCATGCAACTGGTTACTGATTGTGAGACTAACTGCTGCAACTTCCATTGCAGCTGATGATGATGTTGCTGCTGCTGCTGCTGCTGTTGATTATGATGGGCAGCAATGGGATTTGGGCTTATGAAAATTACCATGGACTCGCTGAAGGTTAAAGTTCCACTGCCAATATGCTCATGATGCGCATAGAGATTATGAAGTTTGTATTAAGCAGAAAAAAAGAATAAAATTGGAAAACTAATGCAATATGAAAAGCACAATTAAATTGCCATTAGGCAGCGGCAAGAGCTCAATGACAGCAGCAACAGCAACAACAACAGCAGCAGCAGCAACCACCCAAAAAGCCAACACTCAGCTGAGTCTTAACAAAAAATGTGCCAAACACACACACACATAAAAACTCACACTCATTCGCTCAGTCACACAGCAAACTCAGTTGCCCCTGCGTGAATAACTCACTCAGAGAGTGAACAACTCACTCAACTTTTTTTGAGCTTTTCTTAATGTTGTAAACTCACCACGGCAGCAAGTTGCTGGCGCAGTTGAGTTTTGCTCTTGTATTGGTTAACCCCGTGGCCCCTGTAATATGTGTAAAAAAATATACAAAAAATACAACAACAACAAGAACAATAAATATATCGCGGCGCTCTTTGAGCTCTCAGCAGCGACAGCGTCAGCGTCGACTGCGACGGCGACGGCGACAGCAAGCGCAATGCAATTTCTTTAATATGCATGCAAAATGTAAGCTCATGAATGCATGTTCGAATATGTTTGAATATAGTACATGAGTGCATAGGGTATTTTTAGTAAATTTTTGATCATTTTCATGCTTTTCATAAATTTTAATTGACAAATTGTTAATAAATAAAAGAGTATGGTCTGAAACTCAAGTCATTTATTCTTTGATTGAATAGGAGCTCGAGTATGTTTGAGCATTGAGTGAGTGTATCGTTTATTTTTAAGTAAATATTTCTGAGAATTCTTATTGTTTTAATATATGTTAAGAAATTTTATATAAATTTTAGCCACAAAGTGTAATTGAAATAGTGATAAATAGTGAATAGAGAAAAGCTTAAGGGCAACTGCAGCTATTATAAAGGTTTTACTATAAATTTTTTAAAAATTCAAATTGTTTATATGTACACAAAATAGCAATAATATTTGTTCTTTAGAAATATTTGTAATTTGTTATTCGAAAACTAATTGGCTTGCTGAGTTTACTTTCTTACTTTCTATTACTGTTACTTTCTGAGTTTGTGACCAATAATATTTAAAAATAAAAAATCATGAAATTCTGCACAAAAATGCGTCACAACAACAAGAGCGACAACCAAAAATAGGGATAAAGGGTTGAAAAGTTGACACCTTTGTTCTTGAAGCATTTGATTGCCATATTTATGGAAGATAAAAAGGCAACGGCGACAAGATTAACCACATTATTCTAACAGTTGAAACGAGTTCTTCTTAGCTGACCCAAAAGGCAAACTCGAATTCAACCCTCTTAAGAAAAAAGTAATAATAATAATAAATAATTCACAAAAAAAAATAAAATAAAATTTAAAAAAAATAGGACAAACAATGCGGTGAGCGACGAAAGATTGAAAGAAATGCAACCAAAGGGTAAATGCAAAAACAAAGGCCGCATGCATTGCGAAATTCGAGCAGGCTGCATCTTTAAGATGCAATTTACAAACACACACACAAACACACACACAATTGCATACATGCATATGTGATTGCAGGCTAGGAGGGTAAGGGTAAGGGAAGGGGGCCTCAGGGGCTTGTTGCCTTGATAAGCGCTTTTTTGGTGCCCTGACATTTGATATGCACAGCAAAAGAAAAGCAACAGCAGCAACAACAACAACAAAGGCAATAGCTGTCGCAGCAGCATCACAACAACAACAACAACAACAACAAGAACAACAACTGCAACTACATCCTGTTCATAACTTTTTCTTATTTTCTTCGTTTTTTTTTTTTTGTGGCAAATGCTCTCTTTATTTCGAGCCAGATCGCAGCATCCGTTCTCAGAGCGACGGGCACCACAAAATTTACGGTTTTGGTCTAATTCAGTCGATGCTTGCCAACTTGGCTGTTGGCTGCTGGCCAAGGAAGTAAACTGATTTGAAAAGCAGTCGGGCCAAACAGGAACCAAAACAGGAAGCGCCTCTTAAATTGTATCTGGCTCATTAAAGCAGTTAGCTGGGCTTACACATTTTACACTTGCCACTTAACTGGGCCCAAAACGGATGTGCGCAGCTAGACAATGTTAGCATTATTATCAAGTATTACATTTATTATTTACAAATTAAAACGCACCATGATTCACTCAGACAGTTGTCACCAGCTTAAAAAATGTGCGCAAAATTAATTTTTTTTTTTGTATTATTATAATATCCGTGGATGTTGCGTGTTGCGCGTTGCGTTTGCCCCGCGGCTGCTGAGGCAGCTGTAAGACCTATTTTAACCCCAGCAACGACGAC
This sequence comes from Drosophila limbata, assembly GCA_963924055.1. Classification (NCBI taxonomy): domain Eukaryota; kingdom Metazoa; phylum Arthropoda; class Insecta; order Diptera; family Drosophilidae; genus Drosophila; species Drosophila limbata. The sequence continues at coordinate 27,276,230 of OZ001352.1, forward strand.
AAAAAAGTGTCAACAAATCACAAAAGCTGTACAGCAAATATATATGTGTGTGAGAGTGTGTGTGTGTGTGTGTGTGTCTGGTGTCATGCTGTTAGACAAAGTGCGTAGCCTATGCCTTCCAGCTAAATTTTGTATTAAAAAATAATAATCACCCGCACATACAAACATACAAATAAACCGCAAATAAGTATGATTATAAACAATACCATATGCGACTGATAAATACTCTGTTTTAGTTTGCAAGCAATTGCTCAAAAAGTGTTTTAATGATGCACAATAAAATCGAAGTATTCTCAAAATATTCTAAAATAAAATAAAATATTCTGTGTGTTACAGACAATTCTTCAGCTCAACTGACAAACGAAATAATCATAGAATATCATAACTTTACATATCTAAGAGGGTATTCCCTTGTCGATCATTCCTTGCCAGCTCACTCTCAGATACATTTTTTAATTCTCCGCTAAACATTTCAAGCTTTTTACAATTTGTTTCAGTTTGCTTGCGCTTTTCCTTTATTTTGTGACAATTTGCCAACGCATGAGGATTTATTCCATGCCATTTACAATTGTTCGAGTACATTTATTATAATTACTATATACCCTGTTCGCATAAAAATGTATTAGAGAGATATTATAGAATTATGTGTCTAAAAAATATAGTCACTTAAAAGTGCTAAAGTAATTAGAAGATAAAATAAAGTGGTAATTAAATTATTGCAAGAAATCATCTAAAAAGTTTCAGAAAATTCTTAGTTTTCAACCTAGCTACGTGGTATCTGCTACTCGAGCAACCGCCACAAGCTAAATTTAATTTCCAGAAGTCACACCAAATGTGCAATTTCAGCAGCTTTGCGATCTCTAATTGTGTTGCATACTTTGTGGCGCAGAGGCAAGAATTGTATTGTAATCAGGCAACTATACTCCCAGAAATGGGCACAAGTTAACAATTATTAAGCTCTTGGGCTTTGTCAAATACCAAATGAAATAAAATATAAAACATTAGCAATTAGAATGAGCTTATTTCTGGATTAGAATTAAAACGAAATTCGTTTAAAGAGTTTACAGTACAGTCAATAATGACCTCATTAGGAAAAGCACGCCCCTTAAATTAAACATACATTGTAGTGCGTGTCTTTAGTTTCTAATCCCCTCCATAAGTTTTATGTAATATGTGTTATAATTTGCAACTCCCCCTTTTGAGGTAAAAAACAAACTTCGACCAAAACCAAAGCCCAAAACTCAAACCAATTGAAGATCCATTTGTGCGACCCACTGAGGGTCCTGCTGACTCTCTCTCTCACACACTCTTTTTAAGGGTCCCTTTTTTTGATAGAAAGGGGTGTGTGTGTGTGTAACGGTAAGTAAGCTCAGCACTTAATGGGGTTGTTTAATAATAATAATAAGAACTTAATAAAGGGTTAGGGCAGATCAATAAGCCAGGCCAATAAATGTGTGCCCCTCTCTCTCTCTCTCTCTCTTTCTGTCTTTCTAGTGCTATGTGCTTTCAAATTAGAAAATGTTAAAAGTGCGTAAGAAGCAGCACACACTCACACACACGCACACACATTCTGTACTACAGTTGGTTGTGTGTGCGTGTCTGGTCATTGGCCTCAATAAATGCAACCATCCGAGTCGCGGCTGCAAACAACTTTTTGTGGCAGGCCTTCTCCTTCTTTCCTTCTTTCGTCTCATTTTCATTCTTTTTTGTTTCGAGTGAAATTTTCAAAACGAAATTAAAATTTTACGCATTTGCTTTACACACATTCTCGCACACACACACACGTGGAGCACTCACTTTGGTCATAACTGGGCGCACACATTACGTAATTAAGGCCTACCCAAAAGCACTTCAGACTTTGCCCAACCCCGGCCCGCCCCCTTTTTCCACCGCCCTCCCTTAAATTCCACCATCGGCCATCGAGTTCGTTTATTGACTGCGCCTGCCAATCAAATTGTTTATTCTATACAAATTGTAGCTGCATTTTTGATTCAATTTTTTCCATTCGGTCTGTGCCAAATAACTTTTTTTTTACTTGCTTCTTTTTTGTTGCACGCACTTTGCCCCCATTGGGAGGGCGTGTCCCTTCAGCTGGCCAGTCATATGAAGCTTATGCTCAATTAGAGCTCTGTTTCGCATCGAACTGAGAGCAATTAAACAATTTTCCAAGCCATTTTAACCAAAATGACGAATTGTAATTGAATGGCAGCCAGAGCAGCAATTACAGGTTGGCATGAGTTCTGAGCTTTCTGGCCAGGTTTTTTGTCCAACTGTCGTTTTTGCAACTTGACCTAGACCAAAGCGGCTTACGTTGACTTTGGGTATACATATAGCATCAACCTGGCTTATGCCATATATCCTAACGAATGTATTTCTCACACATTTTTGTCGTAATTCGTTCAACTGCTTCTTTTTTTTGTCTAGTGAAATTGTTTGGCTTCCTTGAGTTGAGTTGAGTCAAGGATTTGACCAAAGGAACTTAAAGACTTAACCTTGATTTAGTTGAAGCAATTAATTTACTTGCAGCCTAGTCAAGCCAATTTTGAGTTATGTGTTTAGAAAGTTATGTACATTTATTGTCGTACCACATGACGTATGCGCAATGCGCCTAATGCCTCTAAGTACGCAGATTATCAGCATGGTCAAATAAAACCAAAGTGCTGCCTGCTAAATCATAAATATTTATTACACAGTGCCCCCTCCTCATCATGCCTCATCACACACACACACACACACACACTCACACACATGCATTTCTTTCGTGTATTCAAAGTGTAGAAACCTACGCAGTCATTGCGCGGCCTTTGATGCAGCGCTTTTTTTGCGGTCAGTCTAGGAGAAAGAGAGTCATCAAAGCCACGCACAGCAACAACAACAACTACAGCCAACAACTGTTGGGGCAGCAACAACTAATGTGCCAGAACAAAAGCAAATAGAAGTTACCCAAAGGAGCAGCTGTAAGACACAGGCAAACCCTCAAGAACTGCAGATGAAGACATGGCACAGTGGTGCCAATAAAGTTGCTGTCATTAAATCTTCAACTTTTGAATCTCTCTTATAATTATTGCTTTTTTCTATTACAAACTTAACGTATGCGATTATATTGCATTTCCCTTAACTTTTTTGAGAAAAACATTTAGTAAAATAAAAATATTGTCTCGTATCCCTATCAATTCTCGTATTGTAGGTAATCAACTGAAATATTTAAATTTAGCTTAATTTCACAATATAAAACTTACTCTCTAAGCTTAAATTTTATTTTTGTTATTTTCATACTTAACTTATTACGTTAATTACAATAATTTATTTTTCTAATAGTTAAGATAACTTAAGCAGAATATTCTATCTATTGCATGTAAGCAAGTGAAATATTTAAGTTTAACTTAATTCAATATTATAAACATTTTATTTTGTTATTTTCATATTATTACGTTAATTACATTAATTATTATTTTTCTAATATTGCATGTAAGCAACTGAGATATTTAAATTTAACTTAATTCAACATTATAAAACTTAATCTCTAAGCTTAAATTTTATTTTTGTTATTTTCATATTTTACTTATTACATTAATTACATAAATTGTTAACTACTAGAATATTCTGTCTTCCATTCTTTCCATCTCAAATTTTCTCTCTCCCCCTTTCTGATTGTTTTAATCAATGTAATTGCAGCTCTTTAACTAAATAAAAAGAAACCCATAGAATGTTGTTTATTTTATAAACCATATCACAAAATTGTCGACACTACAATTGTCCATAACTTATTAATTATATCGCTCTAGGAACACCATTAGCACCACTGTGCGTAGATGGTGTCAGAGTGGCAGCCCATACAGACATCGAAAGGGAGGAGGCAAGAGGGGGAGGGGGTGCGGCTTATGGGGCCGACAGTGATGATGACGCCTGTCTTTCGCCTATACGCTTTGGGTAACATAATCGGTCACTGACTCGGCATTTGGCGTCGTAATTTGAGAACTTTTTGCGCCTCAATTGTTGCGGGTGGTCAGGGCAGGCCAAAAAGAGAGCGAAAGATGTGGAGTAAAAGAGAAAGAAAGCGAGATGAAACGAAGCCAGGTACAGTCTCTGCCTTTCCCGCTCCAGAACCTACCACAATCAAAGCACTGTTGAGCCCAAAAAAAAAGTATATATAAAAATAAGTAATGTAAAATGCCAAGCACAACATAATTTATCACTCTTGCCGCAGTCAGAACAAGATCTTGCCACACAACGCACACATTTCGGTTTCGTTTGGCGAATTCGGGTCGCAATCGACACAAGTTGGGAAGCCGGCTGCAAAAAGATAAAAAAGAAGAGGCAGTCTTCACTTTCGTGCTAAATTATATCATCCTCGTCTCCAAATTGCCAAGGCAGAGGCTGAGGCTGAGGCAGAGGCAGAGGCAGAGTGAATGTGGCTTGCATCCGATATGCTGGCATAGGGGAGCCAAAGTTGCCTCTCGTTCGAGTGCAACAAGTTTAGCCGAAGGCTCAGGCTCCGGATCTTTTTGTTGTTATGTTTTTGTGTTTTCGGGGCGCACACATTTTGATGCTGCTGCCCCCCTCTCCCTCACTCTCTCACTCTGTCCATCTCCTTCTCTCTCTGTCAGCAGAACCTGCAGCAAGACATTGGCACACAGCTCTTTGCCTCACGTCGCCTGGCATATTCGTCAATTTTTGTGCGCATGCAATTTACGCAGCGTCGAAGGAGTCGTTGTGTTGTTGTTGTTGTTGCTGCAACAGCAACTTTGGCAGCGGCAGCAACAGAATACGAAAAACCTTGAGTACGGTCAGTGACCAGAAAAATGCATAAACATTTTTGTGTTCGCTCAATGCGAGAGACGCCGCTGTCGTCCCTTGTTGCAGTTGTTGTTGTTATTGTTGTTGTTGTTGCAGCCACTCAATTGCAAACTTTCGGAAATTCTTTTTTTTGTTGTTTTAATGAGAGAGAAAAAGAGAGAGCAAGGAAGAGAGGCGGAGAGAGAAAGAGGCATGCGAAGAAGCACGTACGAATCGACTGTAGATCGCACTTGGCAGTCATCGGCATTTGCCAGGGCGCACAGTGGGCTGGAATTAGTTCAAAATTTATTAGTCATCAAAATGCATGAAAATTAACTATCGATTGTAAAGATTTTTGAAAGATCTTTTTATGTGCAAATCAATTCTTAATTAAAACGCATGATTTAGTAGCTGTTTTAGATTGATTTCTCAATTGTTAACTTGCTTTTACTTAGCTGTAAAAACAATTATTGGTATTATTTAAGTTGTGTTATTTCTTTTTTTATACCCGTTACTTATTAAAAATAAGTAAAAGGGGATATTGTATTCGTTGCAATGTATGTAACAGGGAGAAGGAAGCATCTCCGACCCTATAAAGTATATATATTCTTGATCAGCATCAACAGCCGAGTCGATATAGCCATGTCCGTCTGTCCGTCTGTCCGTCCGTCCGTCTGTCCGTCTGTGTGAGTTCATAGATCTCAGAGACTATAAGAGCTAGAGCAACCAAATTTGGCACACAGATTTCTATAAACCCCACGCAGGTCAAGTTTGTTTCAAAATTTTGCCACGCCCCTTTCCGCCTCCGTAAATCGCGAAAATCCACCACACGCACAGTTTTCAAGATATTATGTTTTTTTAAACGGTGAACGTTAGCTACTGTTATTACCTATCATCCTATTAAATCCCAAAAAGATCGGACAAACAGAAAGGTGGTACTGGCTGATTAAAGCTTTTAAGCAATTAAAATGCCTAAAAGCATGCAATAAAAAAATTTTAATTTGTTTATGTAAGTAACGGGTATCCTATAGTCGGGAGCTCGACTATAGCCTTTCCCACTTGTTTTATTTGGAAATATGCATTTCGTGGTGATAATTCAAGCATATTAGTATTAAAAATGCATGAAAATGAACCATCGATTTCCAAAACTCCAATAAGAACTATTTAGATTAGTTTGAAAGCTTTTCGGTAAATTTTTAGAATATAAATTCTCAAATGTAGCATATATTTATTTAACTGTTTTGAAATAATTTCTTGGCAGTAATAATGTATTATTATGTATTATTCTTTTGTCTTTGTTAATCAAATTTACAGTCAATTTTTGGCTAACATTCATACAAATTCTTCTTATATTTTTTAAAAATATTATTTTCGTTACGTACGATCCGTCAAGTGGCCCACTGTGCGGCGTGGGCTGGGGCATGAAGGGATGGGATTGTGTGATTGGGGCATGAGGCATGAGGCATGCAGTATTGGGGCATGGCTCGGCATTGGGCTGACTTAATGGCCAGCGTATTTTCGGCATACGCTACGCACATTTAGTGCATGTGTTTGTGTTTATTATGCCAGCATTCTGGAGTACGAGTACTTGTCAGCCCCAGCCGGTTTACCAGAAAGAGACAGACATGCGAGACAGAGCGGGAAGACAAACAGAGAGAGAGAGAGAGAGAGGCAGCTCTGCAATAAGTCTGCCGATCCACTGCCATAATTTTTGTTTATTTCTGTTTTTGCTTTTGTACATTTTTTCGGGCTCCCCTTCGAGCTCGAGCTCTCATCGTCGTCGTCATCATCGATGTTGTTGTTGTTGCAGTGTTGTTGTTGCTGTGCGCTCTTCATTTCAATTATCAAGGACAAATGTGCGTTGAACTTGATCTCGCTTTTCATTGCACTCAGTCTCTCGCTCTCTCTCTCTCTCCTACTCCCTCTCTGTCTCTTTTGCACTCTTTTTGTTTATAATTTGCACTTTTATATTTAGATTTTCGTTGTGTGTTTCTGCACTTGCTCATAAAATTTGTTAGTTTAAGGCCGTTTGTAATTAAGATACAAATCTAAAGCATCTCGATTAAAATGCCAAATTTATGTTGCATGCAGCAACGTTGCAGGCATAAGAAACGCAACAAATGGGACTGCAAATTTGATGTTGCCACATTGATTTGAAGCTGGTTTTGTCCAAAAAAAAAGCTGTTGCATCCGTTGTGGTTTGGGGCAGGTCTCAGGATTTGTGCAGCTTGCGGTTGTTGCCAGTTGTTGTTGTTGCTGTTGTTGCACGTTGAATTAAGTTGTTATGCAAGGCATTAGTAAAGGTGCAAGTCGGCTGTGATTTCTGTGATTTCGGGCTGCAGCTGAAACTTCTGACGAATCGATGTTGCCTCAATGTGTTTGCATGTATGTGTGTGTGTGTGGCATGCCACTGAGAATGCCGAAGTGTGATGAGTAAGGAACTCACAATGAGTTGGACATAAGTAGGAGTACATAAAGATCATTAGAGGCAACATTAGCAGCTCAATATGATGAAGCGTTCGTTCGTTGCATGCCACATGAACCCTATAAGCAAACTCATCCCGGCGATTTTTAGCATTTTTAGTTAATTTACACGACGGTGGCAGGAATTCCAGATGCTGTTGCTGCCTGCAACCTGCAACTGTTGCAGCTGTTGCAAGTCTGCAAGCTAAATAGTTATCAAGCAAGCATTCGATGCGTTCGCTTATGGCCTTTTATTTGGCGCGTCAGCAAATGTTTTGTAAGCAATTTATTTATGACATTTTTTGCAACCATTTAGATGCTGCAGCAACAGTGGCAACTGTGGTTGTTGTTGTTGTTGTTGTTGTTCTTGTTGCTTAAATGCTGCAGCGACACATTTGCCGAGTTGGAATCGTGCGGCAATCTGTGGCAACAACAACAACAACAATAAAAAAACTGGCCACATGACGCGTCCAAAACGCGCAATGAGTGAGGCACACAACTTGTAATAGCTAACAAACAACATGGCCAACAAAACAGACTTCAAGTCAAAGTCAAGTTCCATATTCATTAGTTACAATATAAGCAACAACAACAACAGCAACAACAACAACAACAACTCCAAATGATCAGCGTCTAAATGCAGCCGACGGTTTTGTGTCTGTTAATGACCAAGCTGGCCAAGGTGTCTTGGCCAAATGCCTGTTGTGTCTTCTTGGCCAAAACAGGACACAAAAAGGGGCAAATAACTGAAAATTGCACTGTAATAACAATTTCCATTACAAATATTGAGTTAAATTGCACAATTTGTGGCTAAAATTAAACTATAACCCGCTCATTTTGAAAATCAATTAAGTTAAGAGAGAGTGACAGAGAGAGAGAGAGATAGCGCAAGAGAGAGAGGGAGTAAGTAAGAGAGAGAAAGAACGGTGGAAAATTGCTAGCAAGGCCAAAAGCAGGAAAACATCCTAAAGCGAACAACGAAAATCTCAACGTGCCACAAGAATTGTTGTTAACAAGCGTTAAGGAAAAACCAGATTTGCAGCTTGGCCAAAACAGCAGCAGCCAGGGGGCCGGATATGACCAAATTGCTAGGGTTCCCGTCCGCCGGTAATTGGCAATGCCACAGCAACAACAACAACAACAACAGCAACAACAACGACAATTTTTTTAAGCCACACAAAAACGACAGTAAAAATAAATATGAGCTCAGAAACATCAAGGGCCTGGTCCAAAGTGAAGTTTACCTTTTTTTGTGTTTTTTTTAGGCAAAACCAAACGCCAGCCAAGACAGATGTGCGACATTGCAATTTGTTACAGTTGCAGTTGCATTAACGGCCATGCCACAGAAAGAGAGGGAGGGGGAAAAAGTAGGGGAAGAGAGCGGGAGAGAGCCTGGGTGTGAGCCTCCAAGTCTGGGCCTGAGACTGAGACTGGAACTGGGCCTGGGCCTGGGCCTGGGAAGTTGGCAGCCAAGTGGCAACCTAAATATTTTAATGCCTCAGCCGCATTGATGGTTCGCTTTTTGTGCCCCCGACTTGCAACTGCTGCAACTGCGACTTGGGCCCGGTAATTAACATTTTTTGCGTGCACAAATATTTTTCGACATGAGAGAGAGAGAGAAAAACAACAGAAGAGTCAAGTGGCAAGAGGCAACAGCGGCAGATGCACATGAAATTCACAACAGAAGCTGCTGCTGCTGCTGCATGAAACAAACTCAAACAAATTAAACTAGAGCTAGAGTTTTAGTCGGGCCAGAAAAAGAAAAAGACCAAGAAGAAGAAGAAGAAGAACAAAAACACGGCAGCCAACTGAAAAAATAACAACAACAATCGAAGAGGCCGCCATCGAGTTGAAAAACGTAACAAAATATGTTAAAATGCAACCAAGTGAGTAAATTGTGCGCAAGAACTCAAAAAAAGAGAAGAAAAAAATAATAATAATAACAACAACTGAATGTTCTGTTTATGTAGCACACACACACACATAGATATATACACACACTCACACTCACACACATACATTCATCGACTTCATAAACTAAGCAAATTATTATTTGAAGGCATACGTTCCAGGGTTGGTGCTGGCTTTGACTTTGGGCCTCAGTTTCGGTGTGTGTGTGTGCGTGTGTGTGTTGACTGTAAGTGTGTGTGTGTGTGTTGCTAGTGCACTTGTACAAAAATTAAATTGTTTTAATTACGCGCTGCCGCAAATTGTGGGATTGTGTTGGATATTGTGAGAGGGGAGTGTGGCATAGAAGCGGTTGCACAGTTTATTATTGCCGTTGTTGTTGTTGGGAAAAATTGTTGCCAAATTGCGTTAGTTTTGCCTTTTGCCTACATTAGCTACAGCATTAAAATAGACTTAATAGGGCTGAAAACGTAACAAAACGATTAAGAAATAAATGAATAAATATATGATAATCTTTAAATATATAATATTCTTAATGAACAAAATTAAATTAATTACTAAAACCATATTATATTTACTTAAGATAAAAAGTATGCACAAAAAAGACATACTAAATTATGAATTATCACAAATATTATTTTAAGAGAATTACAATTAAATCATAATAACATGTCAAGATTTTTCAAATATAACTGTTAGTTTTATTTATTTATTTATATTAACAACAAGACAGTTCTGTTTACATATATTTAAAGTTCTTTAGTAATTCTGCAGCCCTGGTTTAAAGGAGCATTTAACAGTAATTTTCATATTTTTTAGCATACCCTTTTTACAAATGGGAACCAACTGTGTTTTGAAACATAAATTTAAAATCTGTCTTAAAATGTGTAGAACAAAGCCAGAGAAATTAATTTCAGGGCCATAAAATATTGTTTATAAACTATATTCAGAGCTTCGATCGCAGTTATAATTTAAATCAAATTTTAAAACCATTTTAAAGATAAAAAAAGCAGCTACAATGGAACTACAAGATTATTATAATTAAATGCAAGAAAAGTCTGTCCTTCTGGACGATTATAGGGTATATCATAGTCAAGTAAAGCCTTGCCTTGCTTTTAATTGTAGGCTGCATAGAAAAATGCTAAAGTTTGGTTGGCTTTGGTTCGGTTCTAGGAATTAGGAGAAACTGGGGAGAGAGGGGGACGCGGCATTGCTCTCAAGCATTTCATCAGCAAGTGCCACGAAATTTTTCTCCACTTTACATTTTTTGCGTGTGTTCTCGTTTCGGATGATGGGCTAAGGGCCAGTGGGGGAGGAGAGTGGAGAGTTGAGGCTGCTGGCTGCTGGCTGCATGAAGGCAGTTGAAGCGCCCGTCGACGCAGTCAAGACAGACAATGTTACCAACTCAGCTATTGATAATTACCAGCTTGTTATTTTGCACTCTCTTTCCCCCAGTCACCCCCTCAGACCCTTGCAATCGCCCAACGTTCTGTTTTGCAAATTTATGTTTGCCTCGCATGCGCTTCTGGCAATATGTATCTATGTGTGTGTGTATGTGTGTGTACGTGTGCTTATGCATAGAAGTCAAGTCAATCTTTAGACTGTTTTTACATAATTATAACAGTGCACTCGTTGTTGCCGCTGCATCAGTGTTTTCGTATAGTATTCATTTTAATTTAAATGCCTAAACAATAATTTGTGCATTATTCTGCAGGGTTATTGTTTTTGTTTAATGCATGCCATCACAGAGGGAAAATGTTAAGTAAATGGGAAAAAATCAACTCAAGTGGCGTACGTAAAACTCTTGGCCAGTCTACCGCAGGCAATTACCAGCCATACTAACTTTATGCAAATTCCCAATGGCAACACGAAAACCCAAAAGGGGGGCGCCCAATTAGCACACTTCCTGGACGGCAAGTAACTGCCTTCAATCTTCGCATAAACTCTCCCCCATAAATCTGTAAATTCATATGGCAAAAGCCACAATATCCGTTTACTATTAGAAAGGCGAAAGCCGTGCAAAGTTTTCGTCTTGATAAAATTTACGCAATTTTACGCAACGCACAGATTTTCGGTAGATAAACCGCATTGCAAGAAATGGGCGCTGGTTTCCGGTTTCCTGTTCAGATAAATATGCGTATGTTGGCTTAAAATTTACGGCCTTAGCTAAACAACAACTATTGGGAAAGAAAAAAAGAAAAATAGACTGTTGAAGACCCTGTAATTATTCGGAAGAACATCAAATTAAAATCGAAATAATAAATATATTTTGGAATATATAAACTCGAAAATTTATGATGCTGAAACTAATCCTATTTCCATGCAGAGTCATTTTGATCATAATTTTTCTTTAAATTCATTCTGTATTCAAAATTTGTTAATTTTTTGCGCTAATATATAATTTTTATTGACAGGTTCCCCCCTTGTGTTAATCAAAAAATTTTAAGTTAAATTTAAAAACTCAAGTTTTAACAATTAATCGACCCCTTAAGAGTTAATTAGTGTGAAACGGCAATTTAAATAAGATTCTGTCTCATTTTTTGTAAAAAATCATACCAAAATTAACCACAAATTTGGCTTGAAAAATAAACTTATAAACTTTCATAGCTATTTCAAAACTGAAGAAATTTTTACCATTTTGATTATGGTAAATTAATTTTGCATTCATAATTGAATTATAATCTTTCTTGTTCTTTTAACTCAATAGACCCTTTTATATTTGTAAGTACAGGGTCTAAAAGGGAACCTTCAATTTGAGCGAGGCACAAAAACTGCGTACAGTTGCGTACAAAGTGTGCGTGTGGCAACCATTTTTGCCCTCTTGCTTATGCAACACTTTTCGCCTGTATCGATGACTCCTCCTCCTAGCTGAGTGTGAGTGTGAGTGTGAATGCGAATGTGAGTGCAGGTGTGAGTTCGGTATGTGTTTGAAAAATATCAATAAACACTGACAGCGACCACAACAACAACAACAGCAGCAGCACTTGCTTCTTTTATTTATACATGCTTATTACATATAATAAATTTTACATAAGCCTTATTATACTATGTAACCCCATAGTTGACCCCGCAGCTTTGGTTGGCAATTTTTAGCTACCGCAAATGGCAATTTTGTACACCATGCCATGCCCCAAAAGACAGGCCCTGTCCCTGTCCCTGTTCCTGTTCCTGCCACGAGGCGTTGCAACTTGGCGTTCAAGTCACCCCATGTGTGCATGCGTGAAAATTTTTCCACCACATCGATTACTTTACGCAAATTAGTGCGTAGATATTTTGCAAAAATGTTCTATTAATAATTGATGTGTCATTAAATAGGGATGTATATAAGTGCGTGTGCGTGTGTGTGTGTGTGTGTGTGTGTGCTACGCAATCAAAGAAAACCTCGCCCCCTTTCAAGTTGCATGGTTGCATGGTGCACTTACATAACTGCTGCACACATTGCAGTACTTTGAGCTCCACTTAATTTGAATTGAACGTTTAATTTAGTAATTTCACACAATTATCATTTGACAGTTGACAAACATTTGTACGATAAATGTTTTATTTATTTAAGAATTACAAAGACAAAACAATGAATAATGTTATTATTTGTATTTTATATTGTACCATCAAGCAATCTTTTAAATTACAGAGCTAGCCACAACAAGTGCAATTGTATTAAATAAAACCAATATAAAATTAAAAAATTCTAGAAATCAAAAACTAGGAATTTCCATTAATTATAAAAATTCTGGTTTATTTATATAAGCTAAAAGTATCATGGATTTTTTTTTTTTTAAAATATATATTTTTATTTAATTATGGGATTTCTTTTCAATGCTATAAAATGCATTATTTTATTTAATTGTTAATAACTGGTATTTCCGAAACTTAACTGAAACATTAAATAAATGGAAAAACCTAAATAATTATTGAAAATTATAAATGTATAAATTTATATATGAAAATGCTAATAAACCTAAGTACAGCTATGTAATATAATATAACTCATATTTTTAACCTTTTTCCTTAATCGTAGCCAACATGGGTAACCAGACCAAAAGTGCTCAAGTTTTTCGAATCGTAAATCTCTTTTAGAAATGAAGCAACCTCGTTGAGATTCCAATTTGGATTTTGGCACTTGCCACAAAGATTCGGAGTAGGATATTGCTTCTTGGGGAATTTGGGATCCTCAGTGGTGTCGCCAGCCAAGCGTTCATTCACCTCGTTGTGTGCGCCCCAAAGCCAGAGTATCTCCTCGTCATAGGTGCTTACATCGAACAGTTTACGACGCTTCGCCATGTCCAGGAAATGATCGACGCAATCCTTGCAGCCAAAGAAGTGGCTGGCAAAGCCATGAATTGTATGCAGGACAGCACCAGGTGGAAGCACCGCGGTCTTGGCCGATTGCACGGTTAGATAATGGAACAGTGTCCACATGGAGCAGGTGAATCCTCGCAAAAACGGTCCGGATCCAATGCAGCCAATATAACGCTGCGACTTGAATACTCTGGGTAACTTTGATGCTATATTTTTTACTTGCAAATGGTAGGCATCTCCACTTAGTTCCCCGTTGTAATCAATGGACTTGACATAATTATAAATGCGATCCAACAATAGTTTGCCGTTGGCATTCAAGGGATTGAAAATGCGCAGCAAATTGATCATTTTCTGCAGGGCCAAGATGTTTTCACCTTTGTATGACTTAACCTTGGCCAACTCCTTGAATAGCAGCTGGTCAATTGCCTGCTCCAAATCCGCACGATAGACTTTGGGTTGTTCTCGCAGAACTGTTGCAATAATTACGGACTGCTCTTCATCCAAATTGAATTCGTTTACCTTTGGCGCTGGAGTTGTGGCGAGTGGCGGCTGAGGAGTGTAACCCGCGGACTGTAGATAGTTGATGATACTTGCCACATATGCTGGAACAGTATCAGCTTCAGGTTGCAAGCGTACCACATTTCCAATACAGTCCATTATGGCCAACTTGTCATTGACAGGACTCAGGCCAAGGTTGAGAAATAGTCGCTGATTGTCCACAATGCGCACAGTCACCGTTGGCCAAGTTAACATCTCGAATATTAGATCACGACCAATTGTTGAAGACTTGGGTTGATAGACGAGCACTGTATACCCTGTATCACTGCAGTCTGAATCTTCATCCGGATTAAATACCTTATCTGACTCATTGATGGGCTCAAAATTGGGATGTTCTCGCTGCGTAAACTTGATGCTCGATATATACTCGGCCAGTTGGGATAATATTTCATTGGGTTCACGTTTTTTGATCTCAATCCCGATGTCCGATTCGATGCGTTGGAAGTGTGGCGGAAAGAAGCGCATTGTTGGAGTTTGCATAACATTGTAAGTCCGGCAAATCTGTACATTTTTCTCCTGGGCACAGTCGATCACAATTACAGAGATCACACGTCGCCAGTCGTAGAGCTTCCATGAAAGTCTCTTGAAGGTCGCCGCATAGCGTCGACAGTCGCCGCAGAAATAGTTGAAGAACTGCACAAAAGTGCAATCGCTTGAATTGTAGAGCTCGATTTCCAGCGAATCGCTGTTCAATATTTTGACATTATCGTCTGGACTGTACAAGCTGGGCTCAGTTGTCGCAGCCGCCACCGCACAAACCGCCATCAACAAGGCCAAAACAAGTAACTTTAATGAGCGTATCATCCTACTTCCCAGTTCCTCGGTTTCTCGGTTTCTCAGTTTCTCAGTTTCTCAGTTGATGCTCGTCGGTTTAGTTTTTAAGAGCAACTGATGAGTGCCTCCAAGGTGCATCGGTTATTAAAGCGACGCTAGACTTATTATGCATAGACTTGCTGCAGGAGAAAACGAGAAAGAAAGACGCGTGACAAGAATAAAAGATGTGGTTTTACCACTAAATTTATTTAATTTTATTTTTATTTTGTTGTTTCTATTTGTTCAAAATTGAGCTTCCCATTGGGTTTATTGTTGGGGCTTTTTTGATCTTGTTTTGTGATTGCCCAAAATCTGTTTACGATACAGGCAATACCCAGAAATGATAACAAAAATAAAGAGCAACAATTAAACGTTTTACTTAGAGAATCTTAACATTCCGAATTATTGAACATATCGCGGGCAGCTTAAAATTAACACTGATATTTTCAACCGCAAACTCGTAATCAAATCGCCGAAATTAGCTGAGAATGAAGATAAGAAAATGTATTCCAATTTCAAATCAAATTGACTCCGAGCGAATAAGATGAGCACTTCTAATCTAAATAGTTCAACTTAATTGCTACTCAAATATAAAAAGAGTTTAAACAATAATATATTATATATTAATTATAATTATATTATAAGATATTTTATGCAATAACAATATTTTTTCTCAATTGTTTTTTAATATGCCATATTTTTTGTAAGCCTATTAAATAATTTAATAAAAAGCGCAAGATTTAAAAAAAAACTTAATAAAATACAATGACTTATATTTAATTATAATTTGGGAAAATATATATATTCGATTGAGCATCAGTGGATCATCAAAAAGTGAAAGTGACGATGCTTAAAATATAAGTTTTTGGTAATAAGATCAACTGAAATAGGAACAACAATAATTTATTTAAAACAATTTGATGGGTTTTTAGTAGTAATCTAATGGAAATTAATAAAAACTTTAATGGGTTTTCTAATTTATCAATATTGTGTTGAATAAAAAAGTTATATATCGATTGATGGATGCGTTAGTTTTATTATAAAGAAAGGTGAAGTAAAAAAACATAAAAACAGCTGCAGTTTCGTTCAGACAAACAGATCTTAATGATACTTTACTTTCGTATTAGTTAAAAATAAAATTAATTTTAAATAAAAACTTTGAGACTAAGATGCTTTTTAATGATCAGATTGTTTTATTTTATAGTTTCCTGCTTATTATTATTTTTTTCATTTCAAACAGCATTGTTTGCTTTTTGTTAGTCGTTTCTATTTATGTTTTGGTCACTTGGACATATTTTAAAATTTTCTGAAATTTAAATAACATTGGTATTGTGACTCAATAATAAAATACAAAAATATACAATTTGAAGTTATAAGGAGAGGCATATAAAAAAAAGTATATTAATAAAGCTAAGAAATCGGATAGTAGAAGATTCATCGCAGCATTCTGCTCAAGTTCACTCATTTGGCTTCACATTTACCACATTCCCAATGGAAACCTTTCAATTCTAGTCTATTCGTAGAAAACAGAAGAATTCTTTCAAGAAGTGCGTGTCTTTTAATTAACCTTTTGGCCTGAAACCACAATGCGATCCAGTCAAAACATTCAGAACTCAAGTTCTCTTCTTTTTCAACTACTTACAGTTCTCATTTTGGGCATGTTGCAAGCAAATCCAACAAGTTGTCAGTTGCAACAAGTGTTGTGGCACAATGTGGGCAGGGAGGGAGTTAGGGAGGCTGGTTCAAAATTCACAAAGTATGCTCAACTTTGCGGCTATATCATTTACATGCCAGATTATGTGAGGAAATCTGCCAAAAAAGCAAACACGACAAGCTGCTCAGCAAAGTTGGCAAAAACTTTGCGGTGTGAAAACAGATTCTCGTTCTGTGTTTTCTCGCTTAAAAGGCAAGTTTGGGGTGGGAGGGGAGGTAAGTGGAAGGAGTGGAAGGAGCGAACTCAACTGCAGCTTAAAACTTTTTGGCAACAGTTTATGGCCTGCACTGCCACACACACACACACACATACAGAGTCTGTACTCTTGGCACTGGCAACCAACTTGATGCCTGCTAATTTAATTGCGACAACGAGACGAGGTTTCATTTCAACATCAGCTGCAGGCTGTTGTTGTTGTTCCTGTTGTTGTTGTTGCTAGCACATTTTATGGCAAATTAACTGTGAAAAGGCGTTGCAGTGGAAATTGTTGAGCGATTTATGCGGCTTGTTGGACACTCAAGTTAGAAGTGAATGAATAATAACAAAAATGGCCAGCGTTGCGTATACGTAATGAAATGCAGATTTGACTTTTGTTAAATGTACAAAGTTATTATTAAGCACTTAATATTTGCTGCCTAATCCAGAAAGCATTATTCCATTGTTTTCAATCGTTTCATTAGTGCAATGGATTTTTGCAAATATATTTTAATGCCACAATAATTGTCGCACTAACTGTGCAGTCGGATGGCAAAGACAATGACAGGGCAAACATGTGACTTGGTCCTTATGTTACCCATAGTATCCCCCCCCCACCCCTCTCATATGACGATGATGATAATAAACAATGCGCTGACTGACATGAACAATGTAGCAAATCGGTTTGCAAATCAGCCAACAGCAAACGGGACAACTGGCAAACCAGTCACAGCCAGTAAAAATTGCGTAAAAAACAAATATTCTTCAGCTCGTTTTGTTTTTATTTTTGTGCCAGGATGCACTGCGTGCGGAAACAGAAGCTGAGGGATTGGCCGGATAAGGCTAAGGGTGGAGCAGGGTGGAAACTGCGGCAGTCCATCAAAACGATTTGAATGCGTCGTTGACGTTGATGAGTTTGAGTGAAAAGCGGATCGCCGAGTAGTCCGTCAGTCCGTCAGTCAGTCAGTCTGTTAGTCAGTATAGTACAGTACATGAACAACAATCCAAGCCCAAGTTCGTCAATCAAAAGCCAAACCAAAATCTCCTCATGCGTGGCATAGAGGCAAAGCCAAAGGCTGATGAGGATATGTTCCGAGGATGGATGTTACCGAGAATGATGCGTTCCATTGCGTTTGTGTTGCATTTGTGCTGTGCTCTGCTGTGTTTGTTTTGTTTTAATTTTCTCGACTTTTTTTTTTTTTGCTGCCCCTTTTTTCCTCGTTTTCCGCTCTTCGTTTTTTTCTTTTTTTTTCGTTATTTGAAAAACTCTTCAGTTTTGAATTGTTGCCATGTTTTTATTGTTGTTGAGTTTGGTTTAGTTTGTGCGTGGAATGGCGGGGACGCATCTCTAAGCAGTCTGTCTGTCTGTCAGTTATATCATCAGCCATATCCATATCCGCATCCGTGGTGCTTTACACTGTTTACATGGTTCGGTTTGGGAATGGGAACGCATTTGACATTTCATCAGTCGACGGCGACGGGCGAAATTTTCTGCAAAACTGACGATTTGATTTGATGTGCGTCCGTCAAAAGGGAGTTTCTGAAAGCAGCAACAATGCGCTGAAAATTGCATTGTTAGCAAAACACTACAATATGGCCAAAGTGTGTATACACACACACGCACACACGCATACACAGGCACACACACTCAAATGACAGACTCACGCATGCACTTGACAAGTCAACCAACCAGTCGGGCATCCCCTGCATTTACTTCCGCTTTTAATTAAAAATAAAAAAATAAAAACCAAACCAAACCAAACAATAACCTGCCACAGCAAGCGAAAAATGTGAATGTATAAAAAAAGAGAGATTCACAATTATTTGCACATAAAATAAAAAAAATACACACACACATACATGCATATGCGTGTAGATGCAGGCAGAAATAAATGGGGAAAAAGGATTGAAAACCACACAAATACATTTACTACAACAACTGGCTGCAAGGGTCGTCCTGCCACTCACTCATATCCTCGCATCCTCGTATCCTGCAGATACGCACTTTGGATTGCATTTGCCAACTGGACCTTCGGGGGCAGTAAAAAGGGAAGTGAAGTGGCCGCGGAGGCAGAGGAGCTCTCAATTTTCTGCCTGCAAATGCAGCAAACTAATGAAAATTGCGTAATTTGAAAAATGAAAAAAAAATTGACGCTGGTAAATGTTATTGCAAAGGTAGAGAAAGGCAAATTTTAAAGCCTAATGAACTTATTGCATACGCTGCAATATTTTATTAATTGTATTTATTATTAGCACTAGCATTTGACTTAGAATTAGTATTAGCTGTTGCGCAATCAGTGAAACTTGCGTTATTATTAAAAACAAGCAATAGTAAATATAAATATGAGCATCAGAATTAGCATGATCTTGATTAGTATTAGCGTTTTTATTAGATTTTGCAACACCATAACGCTAGCATAAGCTTGAGTATTTGCATAAGCTTGCTTTAGCATAAGCATTAAAATTAGCATTAGCATAAGCATAAGAATTAGTGTTAGAATTAGCATTAGCATTAGCATTAAAATTAGCAATAGCATTAGCATTAGAATTAGCATTAGCATTAGCATAAGAATTAGCATTAGAATTAGCATTAACATTAGCATTGGCATTGGCATTAGCATTAGCATTTGCATTTGCATTAGCATTTGCATTAGCATTTGCATAAGCATTTGCATTAGCATTTGCATTAGAATTAGCATTAGCATTAGCATTAGAATTAGCACTAGCATTAGCATTTGCATTATTATTAATTATTGCTAGTATTGGTATTAGTCTTTATTGAATGGAATATAATGATAGTAGTAGCATTAGCATTAGAATTAACATTAACATTATCATTATTTTAAATTATTGTTAGCATTCGCATTTAGGTTTATCATAAGGAATATGAGAAGAGTAACTCGCTTCTCACTTCTATCACATCCCTCTTTCGACATACTTAATTTCATGATAGAATGCAACAAATTGCATTTGCAAACTAATAAAGCCAGCTGTGAGAAAACTATATAAATAACAGCCTTGGGTGGCCGAGTACGAGTACGAGTAAACTCAACCAGCACTCTCTTGCAGCCATTATCATTTCCTTTTTCGCCCCCAGTTTTGAGAGGGTCGCAAATATATGTAGAGGCAGGCAGTCAAATCAAATTAGACTGACAATTTTACTGACATTTTATTTACATACTACATTTTTATATTATTTGTTTTTCAGTTGCGATTCTGTCGTTGTTGTTGTTGTGAGGAAAACCACAATTTACGTAAATACCACAAACGTAGAGTCTTTTTCAAATAAGCTTAAACAGTAGCTAATGTTTTGATTAATTAGAGACAGGACGAGGAATTATCAATGTGGGTTCCCAGCCCAGGAAACTGCAACATCTAGTTAAAAATGCGTTTACAATAAGAGGAGGCAACAACTGTTGCAACTGTGGCAAGTACAGGCCATGATGCCTCATTAAAATGCACTTAATTAAAATGCAATGGTAAAATCAACAGCAATTGCAATTGCAACTGCAACGATACGTCGCGTTGTCCGCTGAGAGCAAGACTAAAATCCAGTTTGGGTTTCGATAGAAAAACGACAAGAGGACAAAACAACAACACAACAACAACACAACAAACAACAACGAAAAATTACAAGACAAGCCAAACAACGAACAAGCAACACCAAGAATGAAGAGTGTTGCAGCTGATGAATATGGAACTTGGCTTTGACTTTGTAACTATTTCAATGCGTCTGTCCCCTGTCTTTTCACTCCCCTACCTGCCCCTTCTGCTGTTGCAGCACAGAAATTGCTGCACGAATCTTACCACAGCCAACGGCTGCTGCAAGCGTTGGCCAACGGCCGACCGATGCTAGCAAAAAATGTCATAAATAAATTGCTTAGCAACATTTGCTGACGCGCCAAATAAAATCCCATAAATGATCGAATGCGATTTTTAGTCTATGCAGCAGCCGCAGCAGAGACGGCGACAGCGACGTAAGCAGCGACAGCGACAGCGAGTCGCGACGGTGGCGGCGACATAAACCAAAGTGGAAAACAAGGAAAAGCTCATGCTAAGTATAACGAAAATTGTATGCTCTTTAAGCTGATCAATTAAGTAATGAAAAGGTTTCAAATTTAAATTGGAATTGAATAGTGTTTAAACTATTTGTCAACACAAATATTGAACAAAAGAAATTTTATTGAATTTTAAATTCAACTATTCGAAAAGTTTCAAAAATAAAACAATGTATTTTTAGAGCCCGAACCTAAAAAAAGTACAGCGGTCTATTAACTTTGTTTAAATATATAATGATTATTAAATTTTAAATTGAAACAGCAAATATATTTATAGTCTAACGAAGTCAAATTAAAACACAACATTAAGTAACTATTAAAATATTTATTAAACTTTTTAAATTAATTTTAAAAAAATTAACTCATTTCTCGCCTATAAAATGGATAGTGCAATAAACTCAGATATATATTAACTTATACTTTAATTTTTAATTAATTGGTCAACTGCTCTTAAAAAAAAATTAAAATAAATAAAAATAAAAAAAATATTCGTCAAGTTATTAAAACTAACATGATATTTATGGCTTTAAGAATATTTAGTAATTGAATATGAATTGAGCAACTTTATTTTGTTTGTCTGAGCCTAAAGTTCATTCAACAATCAATTCGATTTAAACTTGCCATGGGAATTCAGCAAATATGTGTAATAGCATTTATCAGCTGAACTTGGCTTATAATAGAGTATAAGTGGGCGTGCTCCAGCCCCTCAATGCAATGTCACTTTTTTTTCTATCCTAGACCAGCGACTAGTTGATGCTACTTTTTTAAGAATTTCAAATGTTTTTCCTGGTAAATTAACTAAAAATGCTGAAAACGCTTCGCAGTTGCAGCGGCCGACGCCGTTTTTGTGTGGTTCTCGATGTGAATGTGAATGTGAATGTGGACAACAACAACAACAACAACAGCAACAAAAGAGCAGACAACTAGCAAACAACGACTGGCGTTGATCTCGTCTGCTGATGAACGAAAAAAAAATAAAAAATAAAATAAAATAAGTAGAAATAAGAAGAGTCAGCCAAATGCTCAAACGAAAGCAGCAAAGCAATTTCCTATTTTACCAAAGTGGTTGCAACCGACGTCTTCGTCATTAATGTGGCTTTTAAATGCGTTTTTCATGGAGAGACGCCGAAGATGCTGAAGCTGCAGTTGTAGATGCAGTTGGAGGCTGGAAACTGAAACTGGGGACAGACGACGCCAAGTGTGCGCCTTAATTATGTGCGAGTCTTGAGAGTATTGGCTGATTTTGTAATTAGGTTTTCATTAGAACTTACGCACAACTATGGACATGGCCGCTACTTCTGGTTGCTTATATTCTTCGACTTTTTGTTGGCACATTCCTTTCATAGTTCTGGGGCAAGTTCATGGTTCTTGACGTGGCATTGGCAAATTTTGTAGTGTGGGTCACGTGGCCCAAATGATGTTAAGCGTCTAAAGCGCAGGCTGATTGAGTTATAGATACATGTGCAAACAAACAGTAGCCAAGTGGCAACAACAACAACTACAAAAAAAAAAAGAAGAAAAAAATAAAAGAGGAAAAAAACAACAACACGTTGTGGCCGCAAGGTAAACGACTAAGGCTAAACACTAACAACATAACACGAGCCACACGAGCCACCGTCAGTGGAGAGACCCACAATCAAAGTGAAAGATACGACTAAAGAGTTAACGTTTGCGTTTGTCTTAGCCACGAGGATCAGCCAGAAGTGAGCCAAGAGGAAGGGTAAAGAGACAGAGGCAGAGGCTGCAAAGTGGCAGCCAAAGAGGCAAGCAAGCAGCCAACAACGTCTTCAGACTCATGTGCGGCACTTTCTTTAGCTTCAGCTTTGGCTTTGGCTTTGTGCCGCGGATTATGCTCTCTGTCTGTTTGCTGGCTAGGTAGTCAAAGGGGGGAGAGGTGTGGGCCATGTGCCCCACGTCTCGCCAGCCAACATTTTGATTTATCCACGCGCTGCCGGCGCTGCCTTCTTCGACTTCGACTTCGTCTTCGTCTTCCACTCGTGATTAGCGTGGCGTTGCAGAAGGTGTGTCCCAAACTGGCAACTTGGCAACTGAAGTAGCCAAATGCGCGAGCAGCTACCGAGCACACAATGAGGCAACAACCACACAAGGATGGGGAAGTGGGCACAACTCTGGGCATGAATGAACCGCGTCTGCAAATCCGATGGCAGCAACGATTGCATCAATGAAATTGAATGGAATGTGTGCCAGCTCCATCAAATGCGCTTTCAATGGACCAGGCTAGCGGCTAATTAGCCTGGACCACACACACACAACCACACACACACACACACACACACACACACATACAAAGAGAGGCTCATTTGGAGTACAGATTTCGGCCCTTGGCTAAAACTTGTAACATGATGAAGACAACAACAACAAAAACTCAGTGCATTGTGATAGCCTTGAAGGCGGCCAATGCACCTAGAGACGATTAATGCCCTTTAAATTAAAGCTAAAGGGTATATTAACTATTTGAAAACCATGCCCCAAAAGTTTAGATATCAAATTTTTCATTAATCGTGTAAATATTGCTAGTCGCCTTTCGCACCTTTCGTGATGCTTTCGTCACCAGCGTGCACTGCCATCCACAGTGACTGCGAGGCTTAGAATCTGCAAAAGAAACAGGTGCAAAGACAGCACTTGTAGTGCATTTAACTAATAATAACAGCACACATAATTGAAGAGACTAAAAAAACTTGACATTGAAAGAAGATTCTATTGGACTAATGAATAGACTCTAACGTAAGGGCAGAATTTATACAGTAATTATTTCGAAACAAGAAGATTCAGAGCTGAATCATATAAGCTGTGATTACAGGGTATTTATCTAGTGATAACTGGTTGTTAATTAAATTGTCTAACCATCAAATGATCAGATAATTGGAAGCATTAAAAATGTTAGACCAATCTTTAGGACAGGATTGAGTCTGGTTGGAATCAAGCACGCCACATTTACAGGGTATTATCTGGTAATCACAGGTAATAGCATAGATTATTTAGGATTGCTAATAGAAAGTCAAAAAAGGAAAATCAGGCATTTGCAGTGTACTATATTACGATAACAAGTAATTACATAAGCTAGAATTAATATGACAGATTAGGATGTAAGATTCGATTCCAAAGTAGCAAATTTACAGGGTATTTACGTAGCAACAACGCGTTGCAATTACATGTCTGCTGTATTTTTTTTTTGTTGATTTTTTTCGAATGTTCTATAAAATGCAAAAATTATTAAAATTTCTTGTGTGCGTTGTTCCTGTCTTCCTGTCTCTTCTGTTCTCTCCCTCTCTCTCTCCCTCTCATCCTTTCTGACTGTTGGTTTCGTGCATTTTTCTTAACTGGTTTTTTATTATGTACGCATTTAGCTATTTTTGGCTTATTTCGTTTTGATTCCTGTTCTGTGGGACGCGTCAATGAACCTCGTCACAGCTAAATAGCAACAACGACAACAACAACGACAGCAGCAACAACGTTAAGGTTGTTGCCTTAAAGTTGGTGGCACATGTCTATGAATTCTAATTGTGTGCAGTGGACAAAATATGTAAATATCATTTTGTCTAACACTCAAAAGGCGGCACGAAGGCAAACGCATTAAAGCCAATCAAATAGCTGGACATTTCCTGAGTGTCAATCAGTCAACTTATTGCGAAAAAATATTTGGAAGCGTTCCACAAGGCAAGAGAAGTTCAATGTCTTGGCCAAGTTGCAAGTCCAGCCGCAAATCTGACAGCAATCAGAGAGAGAGGGAGAGAGAACAGATCGAG
The DNA here is from genome assembly GCA_963924055.1 of Drosophila limbata. NCBI lineage: Eukaryota > Metazoa > Arthropoda > Insecta > Diptera > Drosophilidae > Drosophila > Drosophila limbata. The sequence goes on from OZ001352.1 coordinate 27,300,781, forward strand.
CCCAGCTGTAGTACCTGTAGGGGTAATGATCATAGTGATGATGATGATGATCAAGTTGAAGATGAAGCAACGCAAGTTTTTATTTTATTTTTTCGCATTACAAGAGCAACAACATGCTGCGATCGATTGGGGCAAGTCTTAAGAAGTTGCCTCTGTTGTTGTTGCTGTTGTTGTTGTTGCTGTTACTGCCAGGAGGCAATCAAAAAATGTGTGGCAAAATCAACGCTGAAATACTCTTTTAATGAACCTCTTCCTTTTGGCCAACTGGCAACTTGGCTAGCAATTTGGCGACACAAAATCAAAGTCATCTCCCTGGGCAAGCAATGAAATGCATTTTATAATTGCACACGCACTTTGACAAAATTAGAAGCAGAAGCAGAAACAGCAGCCCCCAACAAGCTGCAACTCTTGGCCAGCAAAAAAAAAAAGTGGCCTGAACATTAATGCTCAAATCGCTTCATGTTGCCATGTCAGCGCACATGGAGCTAGAGCTGGAGCTAGAGTTGCAGCTGTAGCTGTTGGCCAAGTTAATGACATTGGCTGGCTAGCTGGCTGACTGGCAGTAGCAAAAAGCCGGCGACAACTTTGGCCAAAGCAGCAAGCCAGCGTTGTTGGCCCGGCGTTGATGAACAAAAAACTGGACATTTTGATTTTAGAAAAATATATAGAAAACCACTTTTTTTTCATTTCATTTCGTTACGTTTCGTTTGTGCAACTTCAGTTGCCACTGAGACTGAGACTGAGACTGGCATGGCCATCAATGTCTAAGCGGCAGCTGCCGCCAGTTGCCTGTTGCCTGTTGCATGCGACTTGGTCAATTGGCAAATGGCCACATATTTTAAAAGTTGGCTAAAATATGTGCAGCAAGCTTCTTCCTTTTGCCATCTTTTTTGTTGTTGCTGCTGTTGTTGTTGTGCTTTGAATTGTTTAAAAGGCAGCCCAAAATTTATGGAAGTCAACGCGAAGGCCGTATTTGGCCGAAAGATGTAAAATCAAGTTAAAGAAGTTTGAAGTCTCGAGACAAACTAGTCTAGCACTCGGCCTAATGATGTCTTTGGACGGCTCTGCGTTGAGAAGAACTTCAAATGTGTAGACAAGTGTCTGAGTTAGTATCTTATGTGAATAATACTAAGAATCTTGACAGAAGACCTCTCAAAATTACTAAACAAAACAATCGTCTTTTTAAATAAGAATATTTTAAATTATGTTTTTACACACATGTGGAAATCACGTCAAAACCTAATTTAAAACAAGAGGCTATAGTCCAGTTTCCTACTGAAAATAAACTTAAATCAATTTTTATTGCATACTTTTCGGCACTTAAATTGCTTGAAAACTTAAATCGGCCATTACTACCATTCTGTTTAGTCGATCTTGTTGCGATTAAGTAGAATCATAGCTTATTATAACGATAATTACCAAAAAATAATATTGTAAAAAATTAAACGAGTATGGTAACTCTTTTTTTTTGCATAAATAACAATATTTATTTATTTGGTAAGAGTAAAATTCATACACATAAATTAGTAACATATCCAACACAGGTTTAATTAACACAGGTTTTTATTCAATAATAAATTACAGTATTCAAAATCTTGTTTTTCATCTGAAAAGCTTTTGCTCAGTTTAGAATTTTCTTTGATATGCAAAGGTATACCCTGTTATTTAAGCTTTCACTTAAGTGGAATTGATAGATTTATTTGCTTTTTCACTTGGAAATCACTTTGCATGCCAAATGCTGCCATTTGCATGAAAATTTCGCTATGAATATTCCGAAATGGCTAAATGATATCTGGTCGAAACAAAGAGGGCCACAAAAACCAATGGCCATCTAATTAAAAATGCAATTGAAATTTTGTTAAAAAAAAAACGAAAAAACAACAACAAATGGGAAAATAAAACAACAAAAAAAAGCAGAGAACAACAAAAGAAGTTGGAAACTTGTACTCGAAATGCAACGTTAATTAAATATAATTTGCAATATGCTGGCGGTCATAATTTTCCAACAAACGGCCAGACGATGGTGGCAATGCCAATAGAAAAGGGGGCGGGAAGGGAAGGAGGCGTGCCGCCAGCGGGGGCCATGAGAATGTTTCGACAAACAACAAAAGAGCATGTTTCGAGGCAATAATAGACGATGTACTGAAATGTCATTCTATGGTCCCAGGGAATAGACGTCGACGAGTACGAGTCATTTTCTACTCTCTATCCATTTTTCTTTTTGTTAGATTTTTTTCATTGTAAATTATCATAAATTTGTCGTTGCTCCGTTTAGATGTTGATGGTGAGCGACCAGCAGGCCAGTTTTAACTTATCCTTTCTTTTTTTTCCAGTATTTTTAGATTTTTTTTTCTTTTTTTGTTTTGCATTTGTCAAATATGCAAAAGCTAAAACACGACTAGTAAAATGGCCAACACGAAAACAGCTCAAATTTATAGCCAGCGACCAAAACAAATAATTTGAAAATTCGTCACACGCCACAAGTTAAATGGCCCATGGAAATATTTAAAGTTTAATAACACCGAAACTTGAACACACTTGATGTGAAGCAGAGTTAAACTATAAATTGAGATATGTCTACTCTTTGTTTTTAATATTCAAAGATCCCTGACATCCTAAACCTGACAATACACAAAAAAAAATCTTTTAATAATATGTCAGAAACTTTTAAAATTTACATTTTCTTAAGTTAAATCCCATCATCATCCCATCAACATCACACCATGTTTTATCCGATCTAATCTAAAATTAGATCATTTACATTTGCATATCGTTTCATTTTTGTTTTGCTTTAAACTTTAATCTATATTGTTATTTACATTTTTAGTAGTTTAGCTTTTTATGTCCTTAATTAAGTAGAACTGAAACCTCAAATGAAATTTCGCTTAAATCTTTAGTTAAATTGTCTACTGGTAAAAATAAAGTTATACCCATAAAAATAATTGTAAATGAGCCCCATAGAGCACTTGCCTAGCCGCTTTTCGAGGGCGACAATTCACCTTTGCTTCTGTCCCTGTCAACTCTGCTTAATTATCAATGCAAGGCCTTCGTTTTTTTTTGGTTTTCTATTTTTTTGCTTTTAGTTTTCGTTTGGGCAAAATGAGAATGCAAAGAGGCCCAGACATGGCTTTGTCGTGCGCATGGGAAATGAATTTCCACTCAATGTTTTTGGGCGACAGGAAATGGCCAAAGGCAAACCAAAAAGTAGAGCTAAAAGGACAGTTTAAATAAAAAGCAAAACCTAACTATTTAAATGCAATTTCAAATATTTTCAAACTTGAAATGGTTCTCAAATGTAATTATAATTAAAATAATGAAAATTTTAATAGGCAGCAACAAGCTGAAACACGCATGCGGGCATTAAAACAAAAAGCGCCTTGTGAAAAGTGCGTAAGTTGTGCCAAGTACATACTCCTACCTAGGACATTAAATATATATAAATGTATAAGTATGTATATGTTTATATATACCTGCACTGGTATGCAGCAGGGTAAAGTAAACAGCAATGCGAGAACGCCAATTTCGAGGCCTCTGCTCTGCGGGGCCGTCTTTCTGTCCTCCTGTCTTCCTGTCTTGCAGCACCCCTCAAAAAGTCGCCGCCTTTTCATGGCAAAAACAGAGGCAAACACAAAAAAAAAAAAAAGGAAAAAAGTTTTGCGGCAGCCAGTGGCCCTTCGGCTGATGCGTAGTGGTCGCTTTTTCTGGCAAGGGGCAGATCAATATCCTTTTATGCGTATGCACATTCAGTATGCCTGCAGACGTTGTTTAGAAAAATTGCACAGAGAAAGACCGAGGGCGGGGAAGGAGGAGGCGATGTAGAGTATGAGTGTTAAAAAAAGACCAAACAGCAAAGCCGAGCTAAACTCTAGCATACGAATAAGTGCAGCTCAATAAAAAGGGAAGGGAGATATGTATATAGGAAGTGGGGAGTGGGGTGCGTATACGCAATATTTGCCATCAATTGCAGCTGTTGGGCAATGGCAAATGGCAGCCAATTTGTAGGCAGGAGCAAAATAGGCTGGAAATTAGTTACAAAATGGATATGCACTTCAATTGCATATCCAAAGCAAAAGAGATATTTATTTTAGTAAATATCCATCGACAACGCATCGTTTCGCAATGCATTTTCAAGCACTTTACGCTTCAGTTTTAACTGAAGTTTTATTTGATTTAGTTGCTGGCATTCTTTGTTTGGCTTCATTGGTCAGTTCTGCATTTATTTGAGCGTAAATTTATGATTAAGCCTTTGAAGTGCTGCCGATGGGACGCTAATGAGCTGGCTTAGATATGCCACTACTGGGCTTGGACTGGGATAATATAAATATAATGATCAAATAAACTAAAAGCAAAAACATAAAAAATTAAACTAAGAATGAAATTAAATGAAAAACTAAGTTATAAATATGGAACAATTATATTAAATTATATTTGATATATAATGATAAGAAAGAAAAATTAGAGGTATAAAAATTAATAACAATTAATATATAAGAGACAAATAAACAAACAACAAATGATTATTGAATTAATACAATTAAAAACTAAAAATATTTAATAGATGATATAGCAAATTGAAAATAAAAAATTGAATAAGATAAAAAGGCTTTAAAATAGTAAAAATTAAAAAGAAAGAACATTAAATAATTAGTACGAATAAATGGTAAAAGTAATACATTATTTTTTAACAAGATATTTTAATTTTTTGCAATTGACGTTCAATTTAAAACTTGGTTAATAAATAGCTCATTCTTGAGTGCATAATACATACATCTAACTATTGGTTAGATCACATTACCAACTCGTTTCTACCACAAATGTTACCATCTAATTAGCACCGCAATTCGAGTTCCAAGCTCGAAACGGACAATGCATCTGCGTATGAATGTTAGTTTTTTTTAGTATTCGGATCCGAATTCGAATTCGTATTTGTTTCTCGTATGCGGGATTCATTCTCATACTCAGTCGAAAACTCATGCTCACATTTTGCGACCTACAGCAACAGAAAGCTTGTTAACAATGAAAACAACTTGGCAAATGCTCTATGGCTTCCTGTGGCAGCCTGTCAGCCAGGCAACCAGTCGCAGCAACAACAACAACAACAACAACAACAACAATAGCTTTGACGCAATGTCAAACACCTGCTGCCAATGTTGACGCCAAACACGAAAAAAGGCGCACAGCAACGAAGCAAAAAACCAAAGAGTAGGAGAGTAACAGCAGCAGCAGCAACAGCAACAACAACAGCAGTAACAGCAACAACAACAACAACAACAACAGAAACACTGGCAACATTCATTGTCCGCCTGTGCGTCCGTTGCGTTTGTTCTTCGGCTGGTTAGGCAACAAATTCTGCGCAAAAAGTGCAATGAACCCTTTTGCAACGCTCAAGGGAGCAAAGGCAGCAGCAGGAGCAGGAGGCAACACACACACACACACAGCTAACTTAAGTATATGTAGGTGTGTGTGTAAGTGTGAGAATGCTACTGCAAAAACCATTGCTGTGTGTGATAAAAGACTCACAAAACATATCAAATGCCCAAAATGCTAACAAACAGCATGCAAAGCAAATGCTAGACAAGTAGATACCCTGTAGATAAAACAAAAATTAAATAAAATAATTTCAGAAATAATAAAACACGCCTTGGAGTATGCTGCAATTAGCTTAAATAATTTTGTTGTATATTTTTTTATTTTTATTTTTTATTATTGTTTTTCTTTTTTAGTTTCTTTATATTTATTACATGGTATCAGAGCTATTAAAATTGCCCTCGTTTATTGGCATGCAAGCTATTTATCTTTGCCGTGCATAAATCTTTATGACACGTCATGTTTTTTTGACTTCCGAGGAAGAAACAAAAAAAAATAAAAAATAAAACAGCTGGTCAAATAGTTAATAGCAAAGCTTGTCAAAGGCATTAATTCCCAATTCATCAAGTTTCGGTTCGAGGCGAACTCGACGCTGTTGAAAATAAAGTCAACTTCAAAATGTGCCGCCAGTTGTTGTTGTTGTTGTTGTTGTTGTTGTTGTTGTCTCCTACCCTTGGAGTAGTCACTTTTGTCTAGTTGCTGGCCCAGAGCCTACTCCAAAACCTAAGCCTCTCCAATGGCCTCTCGTCGCTGTCAGTTTTCGTCGTCGGGGCAGCGAAGCCAGGCCAAGTTAGCTAGGCGACTGGCCAAAAGCAGATGATGAAGCCCTCAAAGTCAACAACAACAGCAACAACAACAACAGAAAAGCAACTACACACAAAAAGTACTGCAACAACAACAAAAGTAGCTGCAACAGCGGCGCATCGGTTTAGGCCTTTGAAAGTCCACACGGAATAATACGTACTACAAATGTATATATATGTATGTACATACATACATATGTGTATGTGTATGTGTGTGCATAGATAGCAGACCAGGCGACACATCTGCTCATACATACACAGAAAAAAATATAAAGCGGGACTCCGGGTTAATATAAATCTCAAATGTCAAAAGTTCGCTTATTTTGGAATTTCCTAAATCGAGTACGAAATTTTTTAATTTCTTCTAAGAATTCTAAGAATTGCTACATTAAAATAATGTTTATGCCTTTTAGTCTATTGAAAATAAAATAACAAAATTGTATACCATTTTAAATAGTTTTTGTTTATTTTTTGGACTAAATTTTTTAATGAGTGGTTATTATTTTTATCAGATATTGTGTTAATATAACAACAACATGCTGAAAACATGCTTAAAAAAGTCATGCGAAATTACAAAAATGTAAACTTAAATTTTAGATCATTATTTTTTTCTGTGTACTTCCATATTTCTTTTAACGTTTTGACTTTTTCTTTTATTTTCGCATTTCGCCTGCAGTTAAAGCGCAAATGTTCTCAAATTACCCATATGCAAAAGACAAGGCAAAGAGACAGAGACAAACACATAGAGAGGGGCAGAGATCATGTGTGAGAAAGAGAGGGCAGAGGGGAGATATGTCTAACGTTGCTTGATTTCGGTTGCGCCTCATATTTCGTCTATGAAAGCCAACAGCAACCAACTCCGACTCAAGATGCCACCAAGTCAGTCAGACGACTTGTAGATTTTGTGGTAACTTGACTTTGCTTGCCACATTTCATATGCACACAGTACGTATGTGTGGCAATTGAAGGGCAGCAACTTTGAGTACTCAGAGTAGTACAAAGCAATGCAACAGAGGGTAAGATAACAACAATTTTAGCTAGGCTTGGACTTTTTTGGATTATTTAGGCAAATGCAGTTGAAAAAACTCTTAAATAAAGATGACAATTTCAACAACTGGTTGGTCTTAGCTGTGGGTTACATTCAACTAATTTGAGCTTTAAACTAATCTTAATATTAGCTAAGAGGAATTTTCATAAATTTGAAGAGACTTTGAGATACTTGTGTTTTATTACTTTGATTTTTCCTGTTCATTGTACTTGTTAAAAAGCAATTTTAAAACTATAACAAACAAAATGTGCTTTTATTTCAATACAAACTAAGTTTCAAAGCTAAAGTATTTTCCAAGAAAAACTGGGCATTTTTGCTAAAAAAAAACAACCCCTCGAAAAACCCACTAGGTGGGAAATTTTCACCTAATCGCAAGCCATCTTAGTCCAATTAATAAAATATTGAAAAATTGGAGCTTATTACAAATAAAAAATTTAAACGAATTAAAAAGATGAAGAAAAATACCCACAATAAAAAGAGCCACCAGCAAATAATTTTTTTTTTTTTGGTAAATGTTTTTTTTAATGTGGACCGGCAAAAAAAATTCGAATAAATCCACTTGGCAAATCCCCCAAAACGGAAACAGTATTATCAGCTGATCTCGTATTTTCGAAGGTTATATAAAAAAAATGTCTCAGTATTTTAAGAATTTTTATTTAAGCGTTGTGCTGTCTCAATTAAGAAATCTTTGAAGATCTGAATTATCAAAATTGTTTCTCAGCTGAGTAAGTATTTCATATCATATTAAATGTATCTTCACCTAGATAAATTAATGCCATACGAAGTGAAGCCCTCATTCTTCTTTGAATTATCTACCTTAACTACGAATATAATTTATTTTATATTTACACATTTTTATTAATGTTTCTTTTTTTCATATTTTTGTGAGTGTTAAGTAAGTGGTTTTATTCGTGAACCAAAGCATAATGAGAACTGCAAATTCAATTTACCGATTGCTTTTACATTTTTATCAATGGGATTATTAAACGTGCCTCACGTCGTCGGACCCACCCGCTATTTGCAATGCCCCCTGCTCGCCCCCTCCCCTTATGGAGGGACACATTTAAGGTTGCCTCAGTGGCATAAAGTATTCACTTATTGCTTTTTATGCACTTTTGATACACATGTGTGCATGTGAGTGAGTGAGTGAGAGAGAGTGTGTGGGATGCGTGTGTGTGAATGCAATTGCCAATGCACTTTTCGTCACTCATTTCGTTAGTCAGTCATCAAGTCAGTCAGTCAGCCTGACAGTCAGTCGCCTTTACGTGTGTGTGTGGTGTGTGTGTGCTTAACTCGCCACAACTTCATTTTGTGAATGCACAATGGGCACCCTAACCTACGACAACCGAATATTCGCCATTCGGCCAAGTTCAATGAACCGCTCGTTTAGTTGAATAAACTTCACACACACACACACGCATACCCATTCACGCATACTCTCACACACACACACACACACACACTCACACAACTTTAGCTGGCGATGCGTCGCAGCGCACGAAAAGAAGAAGCAACACAGGCAGAAAATCAAAAAGAGCGTAGAATGTCTCTTAATGCATGAGTGTGTCATCGGTGTGAGTGTGTGTGTATGAGTGTCATGTGCGTGCGTGTGTGTGTGGGGGCTACTTAAATGACATGCTTTTGTATATACACACAAACATGCATTTATGCATTGGTGTGTGTCTGTGTGCTGTTTGCAAATTGATAGCGCAACTGTATTGCAATTCTACACTTTTGTTTTTTTTTCTTGCCACACTGTCCATAAAAACAATACTTCATTTTTATTACTTTGTCATTTTTTTGCCTTTTTGACTCTTTCAATTTGTCTAATTTTCAATGACGTCGTCAACGCACTGAGGCAAAAACAAAAATTAACGAAGAGATGGCAACAAAAATGTTTAAAGTGAGAGAAAAAGAAGAAAAATGTGTGTGTGGGGAGGGGGGAGGTATGGAAATTGGCAAGCACTTTTCAGATACTCGTACACGACTCGTATGTGCACTGACGTCAAGTAAATCGAGTTAAGCAGCTGCTCGCTAAATAATTCAATAAATCGCGCTTAGCTACGAACCCAAAACTCAAAACCCAAACAAACTGCAAAAAAAATGTAAAAAATATACAACAAAAAAATGCCAAATGGCAGATCCCGAGTTGCCAGTTGCCACTTGCCCCCCCCTTCTTACCACGTTCTCAGACTGCCAAGCTCAGTTTCATTTGGCATATCAACACACACACGCACACAGACATGGACAAAAAAATAAAATTTAATTTCGATGGATGCAGCTTGATGGGGCAGAAACGAAGCTGCAACGCAACGCAACCAGCAACCAACAAATCGAACCAATCCAAGGCAGACAACAACAAAAAATAACAGCTAGATATTAATAAAGCAAAAAATTCATATGAAATTTTAATATGCAAACGAGCGAAAAGCAGATGAAGAAAATAATAAAACGTGCAACTAGAAAGAGAAAGGGATAAGAGCAGTTATGGAATACAGAGGAGAGTCAGACAGAGACAGAGTTAAGGAAAGAGAATCAAAAATAAAAGTATCGAAGCATAAATCGAATGTGCTGGCATTTGGACTTAACCATGGGAAGTACACTTACTCCCAGCAGTAGCTTGCCATAAACGCATATTACATTACGGCCAATCGAATAGACAGACAGTTGGACAGACAGGGAGACAGACAGAGATTCAGCTAGACACTTGGACAAACGAAGAGTTAGACAGGCAAACGGGAAATGTGCTGCAACGAATTTTTGGGCAGACAGCGCATAAAAAAATGTGTAAAAAAGCAAATAATCTACAACTTATATATAACTAGTCATATACGTATTATCGTTTGTATATATCGTTTGTATATATATAAGTTTATCCATGTTGAGTTGGAAGCACACGTCGAAGCCAATTGTGTTGTTGAACAGATTTTAACTCTTGACTGTGGAGTCATTTGAATGCTGAGGAAATGTAAAAAGATAATAATGAACTTATTTAATTTAAAATATTTAAAAACTATTATGAAAATGGCTCAATATAATTGTTTTCTTAAACCATATAGTCAACTCCTAAACTCCATATCTTTTTCTGAGAAACTATATTTATTTGGGCAAGCTACACTAACTAATAGTTGCTCAAAATCTAGTAATGAAATGAAATAACAGCTCCAATTGATGTAATAAATAGAAATAGAAAAAATACAAAGTGCAAAGATATTTGCCATCCACAAGTCTTATAAAGAAATTTGGGCTACAGTTTGTATTTCAATGAAATAATAAACACTGAAGCTATTTAACAAACTATATTTTATAGTGAAGAATACTTAGGTTAGAAGAATCAGTAGTTAATGTAGATAGTCTGAAAACTGGAGTCCTTCAGCAAACTGAACTCTTGTCTATTTTAATACGTTTTATCTGAAGCCCGTGCTCTTGCGTTTTCATAATAATTTATTTTTAGCTAGAGGAAGTAGTAATATCGGCGAACTTTACAAAGATTTTCTTTTACGGTGATACTTAAGTAAACTACAGTATCCACACATTGTGGCATAGCTATATTCATTATCGCTTTAAAACAAATTTTGAATTATTTAAAAAATTTTGATTGCATTTATATCTATTTTTACTTAGAGTTTTAAATTTATAATTATATATTTTACATTAAATTGTTAATTTCAAATCTAAGTCTTGACATTAAATTAATTATTTTATTTACTTAAATAATAAAAATAACGTTTTTGTCGATTGCTTTTAGTGGAAGTAAGCATATTATTATGAATATTAGTAATCATGATCTCCGGTATCCATAAACTTAAGTCTGATCAATTTTTTACTCATACTCATTTACAGAGTATATGAGTGCACCATAATTATGAGTGCAACTGCCACTGTGATAATTCAACTACTATGACAAGTGACTCAATGCCATATCGGAGTTCTTAGAAGTGTTTACAGCCGCCCATTCGTTGCAATCCCTTAAGCGCATTAACGATGCCAACATGAATCATCAACCAAATAGAACAAACAAAAATAGAGGCACGACTCTCACACGTTGCGTATACGCAATGTGGCTCCAATTGGCAGACGGCATGCCAAAAATACAAGAACTACAACCGCAACAACAACAACAATAGTAGGCTGACTGAGTGGCTGACTGGCTGCCTGGTGCCACAGTTTTTTTTTCCAATGCCAATGCCACAACCTCATCTCGCTCTCTCTTTCTCTCTCTCAGTCCTTCTCTTTCTGTGTGTGTCGTCCCAATGCCATAGATACACAGCCGCGATGTCGGCCTGGGCACGTTCCGATGCTGCCTGCGATGCCAAAAATAACACGACGAGGCAACCATCCATCCGGACAGGCAGACGGACTGTGGCAGCATCCACACAACCTCCACAACATCGACCATGAATGGGCTGCACTTTTTTTTTGGCCGTTTTGTTTTGACCAAAAAGTGCAGCAAGTTGAGCCGAAGGTCGCCACGGATTGTGGCAACTTCAACACTAGCCGATGGCAACAGAATTTCATTAGAGGCACCAAACGCAATGCAAATGTGCAACAGCTGCCCATTAAATGGAGACGGAGGAGGAGGCGGAGGCGGAGGCGGAGGAAGAGAGCAGTCTGTGGCAAGCCAAGTTTTACTGGCCAGAAAGTGAAAGCGCCTGACGGTTGTCGTTTGTTGCAACAGAGCCTCATCGAAGGAGGCTCGTTGTGGGTCATGCCCCCAGTTTTGTCTGCCACATAATCATGTAATCCTGTCGCTATCGTTGGCGCCTGGTCAGGGCTTATCAAGTTGTTAACGCACATTATTACAGTATATACTCGTACTGGCATTTTAGACAGGGTAACTCTGCATATGCTAATCAGTAATGGGAACACGGATTAGAATGTCACTCAATGTTATCTTGCAGATATTCAAATCTGAGATAAGACCTTTTTATTATACAACACAATAAGTTAATTTAATAAAAGTTTTATTCAAATTTGTCTCGCTTTGTATCTTAAAATAGAAATATAATATGTGTACAAGATTAGAGCAGTCGTAGATGAATATAGCAAGATTTTCAAATAATTAAAAAAAAACAACCGAAAAAGAAATATCTACAAAACGCAGCAAAGAAAAATAAATAAATATGATAGTACTATCTGATAATGACATTAGTATTTCAGAATTTTAACCCATTTTCTGCCGCTGTTCTAGTCGAACAGCAAAATTTTTAATTTTCAGAGGTATTTTTTATGTGAACCAGCGTATTATAAAATCAAGAAAATGTTTAAATTTAAAAAAATGTTAATTTAAATTTAATTTTTAACCTCATATTCAATTTTAGATTTAACGAAAAAATCACTACTCACTATGGGTTAACCAATATTAATGAATGTCATATCATATCATAGAAAACTTTTAAGCATTTTTACGTTTTTTATAGATTTGAAATAAATTCCAAAATGAGTCTAGGTAACATATATTCAATTTGATCTAATATTAGAAACATTCTTCTTCAATCAGAAAAGTCGATCAAATTTTCTCATTTCAAATATCGTCAAGTTGCAGTAACTTAAATGATGAACAAGCCATCAAAACAAGCAAAGCTTCTGCAATTCTTTGTAGAAAACATACTCAAAATCCAAGTGTATCGCCGTGTAAACAAATTTGAACAGCTTTACTCGAGCATTTGCCGAGTCGTCGCTTAACCCTAGAAACACAACTGTACCCAAAAAGAACAAAAGCCACCTAAATGAAGGGCATATAAAAAAATGACGCAAAGTACGAAAAAAAAAACACAAAAAATAGAAAGAGGAGTAGCAAAAGAAGACGAAGAAGAAGAACAAGCAGAAGAAGACGAAACACATACTTAGCCGTGCGATATGTAGAAATAAAAAAAAGTTTGCCACTCAACGGCAGACGCCAAAAGGAGAGACGCAGAGTCAGAATGCAACTAGACAGAAGGTGTGTGTGTGTGGGAGAGGGGGAGTGGGAGTGAGAGAGGGGGAGGGGGAGGGCGAGAGGGGTATAGTGGGGTAGTGGGGGACTGATGCAGGGTGCGCTCTAGACAACTGGCAACAATAACGGCATTTTCGATGCACAGCAGCAACGACGACGGCAACGTGACGCCAGCAGCGACGTCGACGGCGACGTTGGCGAAAAGGACGCGCAGGATGAGAGTTTCGTTGTCGTCGACGAGTTGCCAAAAGCCACTTGACACTTCCGTCGTCACATGAATGGAGCCGTAAAAATGCGACGCTGCATTCGTTTCTCCTCTTCTTGTTCGCTCCTTTTTTTTTGGGCTAGTCGAGGGCAACTTTTTATTTGGGCAGGAATGTGAATATGATGAGTACTTTGGGAGGAAGTGTGAGTGTGTGTGAGTGGATGAATGTGCTTGTGAGTATGTGTAAAATGAAGCAAATACATTCATGCATAATTTTTATAGCATGTCGGGGGACGAGCAACGACGACGACGACGACGACGACGTCGACTCTTTGGACGACTCTTTCACATCCATTTGGTACATTTGGGATGCCAAAACGTTTTATGAACACGTTTTTTCTACTCCTTACTTTTTTTGTATTCATTTCTTCATACATTTTTTTGTTGCACTTAATGCAAGTTTACAAGCTCCATAGAGACAGAGCTAACTGCAGACAGACAGAGAGGGTTAGAGAGAGAGAGAGAGAGTGGGTGAAAGAAAGAGAGGGGAGCAAATATGCGCGGCGAGTCATTAGCGCCAAAACAAAGTGATGATTAGTTGGACCGACTACACTTAAAAACAGATAACTATGTGTAGGAAAGCGTACAGTCGAGAGAACCCGACTCTGAGGTACCCTGTACTTAAATTCAGTGTTCTCTTTTTCTTCTTTTGGCTCTACGCAATCGTGATTTAAATTTCTCACTCATTGGGATGTCAAATTTGCCTAAATTCATGGCTCTAGCTTTTAAATGTTCTTAAATTGTGTTTTTTGTTTTTTCCATTACGCAAAGAAGAAAAACACTATTTTAAGAACATTTACACTCTCGATAGTTGAAAAACATAGTTTTAAAAATAATTTTGCCAAAACTCTAAACAAAAAAATGTAATGGATAAAATAATAATTTAAAGCAAATTTTTTTACAATAATATTTTTAAGAAGATAAATAATTTTATTGTGAAAAAACTGGAAATATAAAAAAAAAAAATTGATTGTTTCTATTATTTTGCCCATCACTGTATGGAGGAATCTAAGTGTTCATACAGACGAACTTGACTATCTGATCAAGAAGCTGCCACGCCTTCTTCTGCCTGTCAAGGACATGTTTTTCTGACCAACTTAGCAGACCCTTTGCACTGCTTAAAAATAAGGTCTACAAAAGAGGTTCTGGAAGTGATAGGTAACGAGGGAGACAGAGAGAGGCGTCTACAGGTTCGTGTGGTCAATGTACGCCCAAATGCAAACAGGCTGGGCGCCAAGGTAGGTCAGGGATGAGTGAGGGGAGCAGGGCAACAGGGGAGCAAATGTGATGAGACCTCGCAGTCTTTACACAGAGCAAACATGAAGAAGCAGGCTGGCAGAGAGACATGACCAAAAGGAGTTGCCCTTTAATTGTATGCAGAGGGAGGGAGGCAGGGGCAGGAGTGTTGCATGTGGCACAACACGTACACACGTACTACCTGCCGCAGAAAACGGTGCCTCTTCTTTTGCCACCTTTTTTTTTTGGTTATGATTGACTGATTTCTGTTGAAACTTTGGCGTCTGCTGGCACGCATGAATTATAATTTTCGTATAACGAAAACCACAAGAACCCACACACACACTAAGGTACACACTGAGTTACACACACCTACACACACACACAGAAACACACACACCCATCTAGAGAGATAAACATGGGGAGTGCTACAATTAGCACTTTTTTTTTGTACTTGGCTGACGACTTTTCAAGTGGTTCTCTGATAAGCCCAAGAAACGGAAACTCAACCACATGCGCCTTGAGTCAGGCGCTTGAACTCGTCCACCGATTCCAACAGCCCTACCTCCCTCCTCCCCTCTTCTCCTCCAGCTCCTCAACTTTTCAATTGCTGGTAGCAAATATAGTTTTGCGGCCTAAAAATGACAATGCAATGTCTTCTTCTATGCAGTTTTTCCTATTTCATTTTTCTCTCTGTTGATAACAAAGTTTACTCAAAAATGGCGCTCATAAAAATGTAAAGCCCAAAAGCAAAGCCTATTTGCGCACCGCATTCTGTCGACGTCCCGTCCCGTCCCCGTCCCCATCCCCGTCCCCGTCCCAGAACCGAACACTGAACTCAACTCGCAAACTCACAGCTCGCAGTGCGTTATAAGATAAACATTTGTTTTTACTTTTTCATTTGGCAAATAACATAAAAACGTTGAACTCGCTGTACACGATAGAGATAGGTATATGGATATACACGAGTAGGAGGATGGGCTACGCTGAGCACTCGAGGCGCTACACTTGCAATCGATGATGTAAATCCAAACAATGAATCGAGTTAAATATCAAAATCTAAAAGTCGACAATAAATTTAGTCTCCAAATATTAACTACAGTTGAACTTCCATAACTCGGACTTCTATGAGTCGAATCTCTCTCTAACTCGAGCTAAATGAGTGGCAGTAAAATTAATAATATTAAGAAAAATAACTCTTTAAGTAGAATATCTCCATAATTTGAACCTTTTCTTTGGATTATAGTTATTCAAGTTAGGGAGTTCGACTGTATAAGGCGAGTTTTCCAAAAAAAAATGTTAAAGGAATACAAAATTGCACATAAAAAAATGCGCGTGTACATTTGGATTTTTAAGTTTTAAGCTCGAAAATCAACTTAAATTCAAACTTTCATAACTTTGCCAAAACTGACCCCAAGCAGAATTTCATTTAGATCATGGTTTGGTCTCCAAATTCATTCTGAATTAAAAAAAAACAATGTTTTTGGTTCCGTTCAAATACAATTATTTTTGTCAGAATGCGATTTTTATTTGTGTATTTCATAAATTCAGATTTATAAATATCAAGTTTTAACTTACAATCAACTTCGTTTGTCATTATTAGAATAAAACATCACTTTAAACTTTTTTCTGAGACTGTCTATTTTTTTGTCAAAAATCAAGCCAATATAAACAAAAATTTTGAGTTGTTGACACATTTATTAATTGACAATTTCTTGAATACTTAAGCATTCCGATTCCAATATACATATGTTTGTAAAACAACAAGTCAGAAGCAATAGCTTACATAAATGCTTTATACAATCCTAAGCTAGAAAATATTAAAGTTCCATCCGTAAAATATAAAACCAAAATATAGAAAAGACCATTGATTTGTATGTATTTGTTATAAGTACAACCATTATTCTTTTTTCTTAATAAGTATATATAGAGTCGAGCACAAGTCCCATAATAACGAAATTATCAAGAAATTCCCCCACATAAAGTTCAGACAAAGAAATGTCAAACGAAACGCGCCGTCCGTCTGTCGTCTGTCGGTGCGTCAGTTGGTGATTTAGTCGTCGTGTCAGACGCGACAGACGATCCACAAGTGCTGAAAAGTTTATTGCACTGCGTGTCTGACTTTTGCTAAAGCAAATATTGTTTAATAACATTTTTAAAAATAAAATTTACTGATTAAACGCCCCGACTGCAATGACAACAATAAAACCAGCAACAACAACAATAGCAGCGACAACAACCGCGACAATGGCACATCAACCTCGGACCTATCCCAAGACAAAAAAATTTGTGCTTCGCAGTCGATGACAACAACGTTCCCTGTTTACTTTTGATAGGCAATAAAAACTCAAATAAATCAAAACAAACAAAAATGCGATTCTCTTAATTGTTAACTGCGGGAAGGAAATGAGTGGAGGGCATAGCGTCATCCAAGATCAACGCGAATTTCAAATACTTTGGAATCAATTCAAATTATTCATTCTTATTTTACTACGATGTCAATTTTCCTGGACATCAACCTATTTGAAACTAGCGACTTTTGTTGGTTCGAAACTGTGCTAATGCGTAAGCTCAGACACTAAACGTGAGAATGAGACAACTATATGCGCAAATGCAATTTTATAGCAATCAGCAATCAATCGTGCATGAGCAGGGCCGTTGGCATTTTGAAAATTAAAAAGTTAAAATATGTGAAAACTGTTCCCATGCTCGAGATCTACATTTTAATTTTTAAAATTAATAAATGATATTTTTGACTTTACTTAAATAGAAAACATTTATTTGGGCAACACAAGCAAAGTAGACCAAGGACCACAGATGACACTATACTCTCTGTCCCTGCACTCATTGTAAATAGTTTGAAAGGCGTCCAAATACGCCCGTTTATATATCTGATTTCCCAGCTGACCGTGGGCACACCAGCCGGAGGCCCACAACCGCCTACAGCTACGTACCAGCACAGTGTGACGCGAGCCAGCAAAAACTTTAACAGGAGCACAGAGATCAACATCATCATCGGAGATTCCGCAACATGCAGGCAAGTCGTGCAGTTGGGGTAGGGGATACACCGTTGGCTCCTTCAGCAAACCATCGGGTTTCATGACCCGCATACCCAGCTGCCCGTTGGAATTGAGACCCCAAGTATAGAGATCTCCAAACGCAGAGATTGCCGCACTGTGCCAGCCACCAGCGGCAATGTGAGTTATCTAGAAAGAATGTTGACAGATAGATTATTTAAATGCAAACTAAAGATAAGAAACACAGTACTCTCTTACTTTAATGCCAGCCAACGCATCAACCAGCTGCGGTGTCTCCTCCACGCCAAGCGTCGCTTGACCCAGTTGTCCGCGTCTTAATAATATTGGCAAAAATATACAAATGATTTGATATGAATGATTTCATAAAATCTTCTTACAGTCCATTGCCCCAGGTATAGACATCTCCATTGGCATTGAGCAATAGCGCATGCTCCTGGCCACATTCCAACTGTTTCAGCCGCCACTGAAGCTGCGGAAACTGATGCAGACAACTGGGAATGCTGTAGACGGTATTCCCAGCACTGAAGGCCACATTAATGTGTGAACCGCAGGCAATGTGGGTGATAACAGTAGAAGCTTCATTTGACGCTTTGGCTATGCCAAAAATCGTACGCTTGGTAGCTGTGGCAGGAGGGTTGGGAGGAGTTTCCAGTTTGATCTGCTGTAATTTGGCATTCAATTTAACTGGGAGCTTGAACAGCTCGCCGTTTTGCAGTAGCACCAGACAATGCGTATCACAGGCGGCTAAAGCCTTTATAGTCTTGGATGCCTCCAGTTCCAGGCATTCCCCCGGCGTCGATTCGAGCAGTCCAACCAGCCATATATTATTCCCTTTAGCGTAGGCTGTGTAACGCCAACTGATTGCAATAATAATGTTGGTGTCATTTTCATTGCCCGGAACATGTATTTCTAAAAGGATTTAATTTTGTAAGCATTTTGTAAATGTGATTTGTTTCAATTACGAACCGGTTAAGGCAGTAACCCGACCGGAAGTGCGGCCAACAGTGTTGTTGCTTTTGTGTTGCCCAAATGCATTGAAGCCCGTAAATAGAAACTGTCTCATCTTCCGCCGTTCGTCTGTCGGCGTCCCGACGGCGGTTGCGCAGCGATGAGCACAGGCGGGGGAAGGGGGGCGCCCCGCTACCTGCGGCTGTTGCTCTGCTGTTGTTTGGTCGACCGACATTTAGTTGCTAGATAGCATTGCACCTGTAATGTTGTCGACGGTGGTAGTTTCTTAATCAAATTTTCACATTCGTGCTAAAATTCGTAGTACAATTCAACTGATCGTCGTGCACATTCGTGTTTATTGTTGTTGCAAAATGGTAGGTTAACCGATAACAACATTCAGTATCACGACACGATTATTAACTGTAATTAATGTTATTTAAATTGTCTATAATGAAACGAAGATATAATTTGTTTATTAAAATTGGTTACTATGACAACCAGAGTTGCCAGACAGTGAATTGGTTGCCGCTCTTTCTGCTGATGGCAGTTAAAAAAAAACAAGCATAACAAAAAGAAAACATTTTGCGCTTATGTAAATTACAGTGAGCTCAACGCTGTTAGACTTTGTAATGTTGTAAATAAATCGTTTTTTATGATTGCAGCCGGTAACTAAAATGGCTTACGAGGATCTAATTGGCTTCAATTTCATCCCTTATCAATGTAACAAATTGGTCTTTTTACAGATTGTTGTCATCGAACTTTGAGTTACCGACACTATTATCGACTATGATCAACCGCAATCACAATAGTATCGATTGCCAATAAAAATCGCAATTTGAATTACGAATTGTCCGAATATAAAAATATCGATAAAAATATATAATAAAATTATTATTTTTAAAAAATTATTTTAAAATTTGTACTTACAAATTAAAAAAACCAAGAAAATTATAAATTTGTTAAAATAATGAAGTTCATTTCAAAATTGGTTTGGTGTACGACACCCTTCGCGTGGTGAAGTTTAGTAAGAAATTCTAAAGAAAAAAATCTTATTTTCAAAATTTAAACTTCAAAATTAATTAATTAATTGGCAAACGTGTTTGCAGGGTCTACTATCGCTGCTGCGAAAGCTGCGACCGAATCCGGAGAAGGAGGCACGTATTTTGTTGCTTGGCTTGGACAATGCCGGCAAGACAACAATCCTCAAGCAACTAGCATCGGAGGATATAACAACGGTGAGTATCATAGAACAGATGCGTGTTTGCTTTCCTAATATCCGTTGCACTGACCCACAGGTGACGCCCACAGCGGGCTTCAACATCAAATCCGTAGCGGCAGATGGCTTTAAACTCAACGTGTGGGACATTGGCGGCCAGTGGAAAATAAGACCCTATTGGAAAAATTACTTTGCCAATACTGATGTTTTGGTAATTAAAAAAAGAACAAATGTAATTAAAGAGTAAGTGAAAATATTACCTTTGAAAAATTACAGATCTACGTTATAGATTGCACGGATCGCACACGTTTCTCGGAAGCGGGCAGTGAGCTATTTGAGATGCTAATGGACAATCGATTGAAGAGAGTGCCCTTACTGGTGTTTGCCAACAAACAGGACTTGCCCAATGCCATGACCGCCTCCGAAGTGGCCGAGGGCTTGGGCCTGGTGCGTCTAGAGGAGCGCACCTGGGAAATCAAGGCTTGCACTGCTGTGGACGGCACTGGCCTTAAGGAGGGCATGGATTGGGTGTGCAAAAATATGAAGAAATAGTTGCTAAAGTCATTTAATTACGCTATTGTAAGATTACAGAAATTTACTTAAGTTTATCATTTACGAAATAAACGCATAAATATTGTAATTTGATTAAACAATATCTTTACACAATCATTTATGTAAAAAAAATGTATTTAACTCTCAATCTAAATCTTAGTAGTTGCCTAGGCATTGCTCAAATTTTCAGAAATATTAAAAAACACAACTTCCATGCTCAAGCTCTGCAAGAATGTCACGACGCGAATCCGAAAATTTCGGCCGAAGTCTATGCCGGAGTTTAACCTGCTAATCCTGGGCCTAAACAATTCGGGCAAGAGTACGTTGGCCGGGCGTCTAAGCATGGAAAACGAGGATTCTGTAAGCACACTACAAAGCATTATATGTTTTGGATAATTTCTATTATAGCCGGGACTTCAGATATATGTAAATATAGGTTTATGTTGTATTCGTTAAAATGTATGTAACAGAGAGAAGGAAGCAACTCCGACTCTTTTGCCTCTCTGTCTGTCTCTATGAACACATACATACTATACATACATGCATACATAGATCTCAAGAGCTTTGTGAGCTAGACTAACCAAATTTTGTGGACAGACTTATACGAATGTGGAGCAGATCAAAAATGTTTAAAGTTGTAGCACACCATCCACAGCTTTGAAGATAGAACTTAGCATAATAAAAATTTAATTTGGCATCGAAACTTTAAAATTCTTTTAAAAACAAACTATTTAAGACCCCCAAAAATTATTTTCCCTAAATTTTTTTTTTTTTTTTTTAAGCTAGTTGGTCAAAACAAGAAAATTACCATAATTTTATATATTATCCTACTTAATCGCATTGAGGTCGAATAAATATAAAGGTATTTAAAGCAGTTTAAAGTTTTAAACAACTCTAGCGCCTAAAACTTATAAATAAAATTGTGTAATTTACTTAAAATATTTTATTTATTATTATATACATACATATATATTTTTTTTTCAAGTTAAGACACATACATCCAACTATGCATGTAAATGAGAGAAGCTTGGCATTTAAGAATATAAGAGTACGCATGCGGGACTTGAGCGGTCAGTGGAGAATGCGTCAGTCGTGGCACACCTATTACCAAGATGCCAATGCCTTGGTATGGGCCAAGATACTTATTTGTTAACCCAGTTCCCAACCTAACGAATTTCTTTACAGATCTTTGTCATCGATAGCACGGATGTGTCGCGTCTGAGTGAAGCGCGTTGCGAGCTCTGTGACGTATTACTGGATGAACGGATGTCGCAGGTGCCTTTGCTGGTAGTGGCCAACAAGCAGGATATGAAAGGAGCTTTGCCCAGTTCCATGATTGTTGAACTGATGGGTTTAAACCGTTTAGAAGGTCGCGCTTGGAGGATTCAGGAATGTTCCACATTAACGGGCGATGGATCCTTTGTAAGTAGTTCGGTCTTTTTATTTGAAGCCCATTTCTAATAACAATCTTTATCACACAGAACGTCATGGAGTGGATCTATAAGAGCTTGAAGCAACAGCAGCCACCAAGTCGAATTCAGAAAATATTAAATCCCACATTTATTTTTGGCCAGATATGTCCACTAGACTGCCGTCGACCCATGGTGGACTTTTAATTAATTTATGCAACGGGCACAGTACAATCTATTCTTGTCAAAAAAAAAAAAAAAAAAACTGTAAATGGGCCGTGGCACACATCAGAATAATCCAAGAGAGAATAACGACTGAAAAATATATGTTATGTTATGCATTGATTTAACTTTTCAATTTGCATTAAAACGTAAAAATTAAGGTTGAAATTTGTATGTCTATACAAGAGAAAGAACATTGAATACCCTTTTAGGTTGATAGCTATAAATATAATAAATTCAAAACTTCTAAATTTGTAATTATTTAATTAGAGTTTGAAGTAAAATTATAAAAACTATATTTCCATATCTGCATCATTTTGTTTCAAGCTTATCTGGTAACCCTCGAATACCCTCCAAAATAAAAAGGTGTCTGTCACTGTCACTTCACCCACATTTCAAAATCGTCGTAATATATGTAGCAGCTTTCTGCAAACCTGTGAATACGAGCTTTTGTTTGTATACACTTGCTTATGCACATACATATAGAATACATACGCATACATAAGTACACGTAGGTTGAAGTTTGCATAAAGCGCTGAAGGAAAAAACATTGAATTTGACCAGAGAGCCAAGCGACGGACACAATGAGCGTGTGTAAAAAGAAAGTGGGTAGAAATATAAACAAAGTTAAATCCACAGCAACAGGCAGGTCCAAAGAACACCGCGCAAAAGATACACACACACACACACACACCTGCAAATGCAGGTAAATCTGTATGCGTTTCTTTGAATATGTGTTTCTTCGAATTTGTATGCGGGCAGCAAACTGACGTGGTCAGCGCAGGCGTGAAGAATGACAAGAAGAACAGCCAGAGAGAGAGCGAGCGAGAGAGAGACCAAGAGAGAGCGCGTGATCACAGCTGAGTTTAGGAAAGAGAGTCAAACAGACGTTTGCAACATGTTGTAGCACTTGGAAGTCGGCTTAAGAAGTGTTACACACTCACTCAGAGCCACAGAAGAAAGAAAGTTTTCGGCTGTGCTGGCTGTGTTTGCTGCTTGCCTTGCGGGTCTAATAATTCCTTCTTTCAACT
Source organism: Drosophila limbata (assembly GCA_963924055.1). NCBI lineage: Eukaryota > Metazoa > Arthropoda > Insecta > Diptera > Drosophilidae > Drosophila > Drosophila limbata. Next base: position 27,323,851 of record OZ001352.1, read on the forward strand.
GAGAAGAAGAAGAATAATAATATCAACGGATTTTTGCCATTTGCGTGCAATTTCCAAAATCGTTTGCGCACTGAAGCGTCGGTCGCGTTGTAGTCGTCGCCGTCTTCTTCTTCCGCCTTCTCTTCTTCGGTGCTGCTTTGTTTAATTGGCCCAACAACAGTAACAAAGCAAGCATAGCAAAAACAACAACTACGAAAAAAAAGAGTAGAAAATAATCAAGTATCTCAAGTGTGTGATTGTGAAAGTTCCTGCCCATAAATGATGTATATGAAACGAGCTCTATTTGTGCTGGCGCTGCTCTGCGCCCAACCCTATGGCCATTTGGCCGAGGAGGAGTCCAATCCGCTGCTGGACATGGCCTCCATGTTCATCCAGGAGGCATTGAGTAACCAGAATGGCGGTGGTGCAGGTGGAGCTGGTGGTGGTGGTGGCGGCGGTGCTGGCGCTGGACTGGCGGGCATCGCTTCCCTCGTTGGCAGCTTCATGCAGGCCAATGGTAAAGCTGGAGGAGGAGGCGGAGGCGGCGGTGGTGCCATGCAAATTCTGTCCGGTCTGGGCAGCTTGTTGGCCAACAATGCACGTGGCGGCAATGGTGGTGGTGGCTTTGACCCGTCCATCATTGGCAACGTCCTGGAAATGTTCACCCAAGGCGATGATGATCAGGACTCTGGCGCACAACAGAAGCGCAGCAGCAGCGGCAATGGTGGCTCCGATTCTGGCATTGGCCTGGACACCATTCTGCAAGTGGCATCCGCCTTTATGAACACCCAAGGAGGTGGTGGCGAGAAGAGAGCCACCCAACATGCTCAGCACAATCAGCAAAAGAGATCTCTACCGGAGGAGCCGGAACCTGAGAATGGTTTCATGAACCTGTTGCCGCTGATCATGCAGGCAGTTAGCTCCTTTGCCGGTCCCGAGGGCCAGAGCACACAGGAGCGCCACAAGAGTCATGCCTGGGTGCTGCCACCATTCCTGGAGCACTTGCACGTGCTGTGGGATCACTTTTCCAACTCGGAACTGGCGGATGCACTGTACGAAAAATCTGGTGTTAACAAGATAATGAAGGTAAATATTCTTCAAGTATCTTGATCTCAAAATTAAGAAAAGGAAAACAATATATTTTTTAGATTATATATTCAAATATTCTTTATTATTACTAATATTATACTAAATATTTTTTTTTAAATTATGTATCTGAAATCTTTATGTAATCTTCCATTTTTTAGGGCTTCAAGGGACGCGATGGCAAGGTGGATTATGACAAGCTCTTCGAATCTCTGAACAATCAATCTTTCCGTCGTCGCTGGATCAAGTCGGCCACTTTGTACTTGGCCGATTGGGCCAGTTATTTGGCTAATCCCGATAATTACCTGAGGTATGTATATGTGTGTACAAATCGTGAGGGTGATCCATGCATGTTAATTCTGGATCACGTTCTCTGCTTTTTCCTCTAACGGTTTTGAAAAACAGTTTAGCACCTAGCTGTGATACGACTCTGATTCCGATTCTGATTCTTAGTTGCTCAGGTTTTTTTTCGATAAGCAAGCAACAGCTGCCAAGTTGTAATTGTTGTTGTTGTTGTTGCTACCTGTAGAGTTACCGTTAGCTGCTGCAACCTGTTTGGCATCGAACATGTTTGAAGCCACGCTTGCTTTACCTTTTGACACACTTTTTGCAGCTGGCATATTTTAGAACCTGGCTGTTAATCTGATTGGTCAACAAAACAGACGCAAGTCCGACTCCGATTTCAATTCCAATTCCAAACCCTGGACTTGGCTTTGGCCAAGTGTGTGTGTGTGTGTCTGTTACAGTTACAAAGTTGTCGGCATCATGCATACCATAAACAAATAAACAAAACAAGCTACGATGGCCAGAACAAGACAGAAAACGGTTTATTTCGAAACCGGTTTTTGCTCAGCAAATGGGCCAAAGGCAAAGTACGGGCAGAAGTCGTAGCTATTTAGGTCAAAATGAATATGAATATGAATACTTATGCGTATAAGTATTTGGCATAAGTATACGCCCCATCATCATCATCATTATTATGATGATTAGACAACGAGGCGAAATAACTTCCACTTTCTAGCAAAGCCCTTTCACTTGGCTTCATGCTGTGTCATCATTATAAGCTCATCAATTGTCATTTTTCTCTCCTCTTCTTTTCTTTGGTTTTCATTTTCTTTTCAATTTTGGCCACTTTCCACAGATATTTCCAGACGGCTCAAATCATGTTCAACGGCCTATTAAAGTCTCAAGGTTATCCAAAGCAAACCTATTTCGATCCACAACGTCCCAGCGAAACCATATCGAATCTGTTGAATCACGTGGCCAAGCATCATTTGAATGTGAAAATCGATTCGCGTCAATATGTTAAGCCAGCCGTGGGATATGCCAAGGAGCTGCTCAAATTGGGCCAAGCACGTGGTCTGCTGCAGTTCAATGCCACCGAGATCAGTGATAGATTAACGGATACACTCAATCTGGAGGTAAGCAAACTGTTCCAAAGAATTGGGTTGTCTGTCGGGCAATTAACAAACCGACAATTGCAATAATAACAACTCGAAAAAAAAGTAACAAAAACTAAACCAACGAGGCAATAGCACAAATTAAATTAATTACGCTACAATTTTCTCTTTTTGTGTGTTTCCATGGCGCACGCATCCAACCCACAATTCAACATCTATCTGCCAACATCATCACACAAAACAGGTTATCGAGCCAGTGCTAAAAGTACATCGCGCCTATAGATACATCTCCAAGTCGCCGCAATGCGATCGTTATGTGCTCTGCCAACTGAATGCAGCTGCTCTTGACCAACAGCAGCAACAGGAACAATCTAGACAACAAACGACAACGACAACAGCATCTTCGGCTGGCGCTCTCATTGCCGGCGTTAGTCCGAAAATTGTCAAGATCGGGAGCATGGGTGCAGCGATCTTTATTAGCACTGAAACCGGTACACCATTCTGGACGCTATTTGGTGTAATCAATGCGCCATATAATTGCGAGGTGAGTCCACATCCGTCTAACACAAACACACACAGACACACATATCTCTCTATTGATTCTAATTGCTACCGTTACTTTTGTGGAACCAATCCAAAAAAAAAAATAAAAACCATTTTACAGGTGAAATATCCAGTGGACTGCAATGGCTTCCATGAGGGAGAGGCAAAGGTGACCACGGAATACGTGCACAACGAGTTGTAGAGTCGCCCCAAGAATTTCTATCAACCGATTGTTAAGAGTGCTCATTTAAGACAATATAGTTGTAATCGAGATAATGATTTCAGTGTACATAGTATTACGCATTGCAATAAATTATAATTTAATTGGTAATTTAATTTTGCCGACTTATTGATTGATTTAAGTAGGAGAACATTGGTTCATCATTTAAAAATATATAGAAAGGTAACCCCAAGTGAGTGTCTTAATCCCCTGTCTTATTAAATGAAATTTATTTCATATTAACAACTTAAAATTACTAAAACTTGCTTACAATGTCAAGGTTTACGATTTAATGTTCAGAAAATTAGACGATTTCTCTTAATGCGGTTTATTTGCGTTCATTGAACCTCGTAAACAACGAATACATTTAAATGATTTTCATAATACAGAAATAGAATACATAAATAATATTTGTCATTCGTAATTCAGTAGAACAATAGATATTTCCAAGAATGATCTTTATAGGGTTAATAAACTCTTGAAAACTGCTTTTTTGCATGATCTTCTTAATAAAGAGATTTGTGCAACTTTTCTAGTTAAATTACTTTTACAGAAGGCATAATTTATTTGTTATAAAGAAAGAATCTACTTCCGATTTTACTAATTTTAAATTTCAGTATATTTTTGCATTAAAATTTAAAGAAAAATGTTTGGATAAAAAATGTTAGCTGCTATGGGAAGCAACTTTCATGGTAGATAATTAGTTATGATTTATAATCTTTACTGCCACAAATAAAGCAATAAACAAACAAAATACAATCAGTATCTTGATGAGAGTATACACATTTGTGTTGGCCAATTTTGCAATATGTTAGCTTCAGTTGGCTCACAAAAATCGTCGTCAGTTAATGCACTTCTCACCATTGGCTGCTTGGAGCCGGTTTGGCAAACAAACAAAAAACAGGTTCAAATTGCGGAAAAACTGAGATGAATTCATTCCCGTTCGTGGCTTTCACCACACGCTTGGGCTCACTTTCCACTTTGGAGTCGGAGTTGGAGTCAGAGTCAAAGTCAGTCGACTGCAGCCATCTGAGGGCAACGGAAGGCAACGGCAAAAGCTTAACATGCAGCTCATTTACCGGGAATTGGATGCGGATATTGTGCGTCGCACAAATGCCATATTTCCAGCGCAGGATTGCTTTGTGGAAGTGTTGCCCGATCAACTGATCATACCACGCAAGTATGTGGAGCTCGGGGAGTCCATAAGGCAACTGCCCATCTATGAAGATGATGTATGGATGGTGTCGTATCCACGCACCGGCTCCACATGGGCACAGGAAATGGTCTGGCTGTTGGGTCATCAGCTGGACTATGAGACGGCCAAGCAGCAGCTGTCACAACGCTCACCCATGATCGAGTTGTCGGCACTCTTCAGCACGGATCATCATCAGTGGGTGGCGTATGTATAGAATTGAAACATATATTCCTATGGGATTAAGTTACTCATTTTCCACTCACAGCGAATCCTTTGGAAACACGGTTGAGCTAGTGCGCAATCTGCCACGCCCACGTTATGCCAGGTCGCATCTCTCCTGGCAACTTTTGCCACAACAATTTGAAAGCGTCAAACCAAAGATCGTCTATACGGCTCGCAACCCGAAGGATTTATGCGTCTCCTACTATCACTACTGCAAATTGCTCCATGGCATCAACGGAGACTTTGAACAGTTTGTGGAACTCTTTTTGGGCGGACACACGCCCATGGGATCATACTGGAAGCACGTGTTGCCCTTCTGGAAGCGCAGCAATGATGACAATGTCTTGTTCGTCAAATACGAGGACATGATTAACGATCTGCCCGCCGTCGTTCGACGCTGTGCCCAGTTCCTGAACGTCCCAAAGCTGCTCAACGAAACTTCCATGAAACGTATTTGCGATCACCTCCAATTCGACAGCATGAGAAACAATAATGCCATCAATCTGGAGAAGATTCTGCCACAGCGAGAAACGAAATTCATTCGCAATGGTAAAATTGGAGATTGGAAGAATCACATGAGCGATGAAATGTCAGCGAGATTTGATGCCTGGAGCGAGGAACACTTGCGGGGCAGCGGCTTATCATTCGATTACAATTAATCCTATTTAACAATTCGTTTTAAACGTATCATAGTCACAAAATATCAAGCATTAATTGTTTAAAAATATCTAAAGATTTTTAATATATATTTCCAGAATATACACGAATGTAAACTCTTGAGGCGGTTTCTAGTTTGCATATGCAATGGGGAAATACTTTTTGTCCTTCTCCACAATCTCCTCGAGCACATTATCAATATCGGTAGTTGGATAACGATCGACCCATGACTGGATGTAGCCCTCGTGTGTTGCATCATAAGTCTTTAAATCCACCTTGCCATCATTGACAAAAGTGTTAGCCTGCACCAGAATGATGCGGGGCTTCTTGTGGGCCAAGCATATATCTCGCCACTTGGCCCAGGGATGGGAGCCACTCTCATTGACCTCCGAGTAGTGTTCGTACATTTTGGAAGCGGCATCAATGTCGGCAGTGGATTTGTATACCTGCAGTTTGGTCAAGAAATCTCCTAGGGCTTTCTTGCCAACAGTATGAACCTTGCTGCGATCCATTGTGAGCAACAGATTCTTGCCATCTTCAGTCTCCTTAACGGTCACAAAGTCTTCGCCAGCCTCGAGCAGAACTTTCATGATGACGAATCGAGCCCGTGAATGCGCTTGCATCCAAAGTTTTGATTTGGGATTGTACATTTCCAAGGCAACGCCCATGCCATTCCAAATCAGACTCAGCCAATTGACGTAAATAATATCGTCCTGTTCGGCAGCATCCTTGAAGCCAAATATCTCGAGAATGTCTCGCTGCAGGGACAAATAAAGACCGACAGCTTCGGCACGGCATTCCTCGTATGAGGAGCCGATGGCACCGAATTTGGTGTCGTAGGTTTCGCCAGGCAGATACCACTTGGTGATAGGTTCACCCGTTATGAGGTTCTTAACTTCTTTCACATCGAAATTGTAGACACCATTCTCATCGATGCGGAACAGTTTGCCACTGCCATGGCCAAGCAGCTCGTGCAGACCCACTTGTACCTCAAAGGCCTTTATTTTGTACTCCTTCATGAGGGTCTGATCCTCGTCGGAAAGGAATGGAATGGGATCCTTGCGATTGATGTTGGCCAACACGTTGCCCAATGACACATTCTTGAATCCCTCATCCTGTCGAATCTCATCATCTATTTTGGAGACATTCCACAATAAGTGAAAGTGTTGTATTGACAATTATAATACTTACAGTTGGGTATATTGATTCCAGCAGGCACACCACTTCCGGCAAATGTCAGTACATCCAGCGATGTGAAATCTGGCTTCAAATACGAGTCCTTCTCATAGGGTTCCGACCAGGGCAAATACTCTACAAGCTTCTCAGCTCGATTAACTAGCTCAGCAAATTTGGCCGAGCTTTCTTTGTTCACCATGGCCACAAAGCCCTCAAATTCAGCACGACCGCCAGCGGGGTCACGATAGGTTTCAATGAAACCAATGTAGGTCTCAATAACAGGCCCCTTGTCCTTGATCCACCACCTGGAGCCATTTTTGTGCTCGGCCAGCGAGCCCTCCTCGAAGGATTTCACATAATGCTCAATCATTTTGGCTTCGTTTTCGTTAGCTGCATACTTTTTAGCTTCGAGCAAGTTCTCATTGACACGCTTTAACAAGGTTTGGTAATCTCCGCGAGTGACGCGGAAATTGTTTCCATTGAATTCCTCCACTGGCAAGGTTATACCTTCCTTGCTGGACTCGGCAACCGATCCCAGTTTAACATCGTAGAGGGTTTTACCATTTTCAATCATCTTGAATGTACGGCACATATATGGCTCTATGCGCTTCGATGTCAGCCAATTATTGACGATTTCTGAATCTTCCTTGGTGCAGTTGTCTGACCAATAGGTCGTTACACCATTGGGCGCAAATCCAAGAATCTCATTACGCGATTCCAGAGCATAAACGAGTCCCTTAACCTTTTCATAGATTTTCGAAACACGTGGCTCATCCTTAAAGGCAGCCGAGGATCTCACGATCGCCTCGAACTTATCCTCAGTCAGATTAGGCACAATTTTGCTGTCTCCCATGCCTTTATAGTTGCCAGCATTGGCAAACACGCCACAAGCGTATACCAGAAATGCCTGAAAGACGACGGTATTGCCTTTGATTATAATTATAATACAAGATGATAATCCCTTAACAACTCACAGTATAGTCATCCTCAGACGCACCAGCTTCCAATGCCTTGACTTTAAGATCGGCAGGTTTTTCAGCTACAAAAATGCGATGCAAGAGTGAGAAAATAAGAGGTGCCTCCGGGCTCGATTGTATGAGGGCGATAAGGCCACCATCCCAGGATGCCTTGCTAAAGTAGTGAGCATACAGCTTCTCTTTATCCGTTAGATTTTGAAATGCGCTCTTGCAATCCAAATCGGCAATTGGCTGCGTATTTGGCAGTACGAAGTGGGATGTTTTGCTGGCCATGTTTGAACTAGGCTGAGGTAAATTTATGCTCGAGCTGCAAATAAGACAAAAAATCAGATATACGTAAGTACTAAAAATTATACAATGGAAATCCCATGGAATACCTGTATGTTCTTAAGTGACTGTAATTTGGGAGGCGCGTTGACCGCTTTTGGAATTCTTGGGCTACAGTGAAATTACTGACCGTACGTAAACGTAATTGGCAAAGCTGGCCTAGTTGACAGCACCTATGAATTTTCGAACCTAGCAGCATGACTGAGAATTTTTTACAATGATTAAATTTTGAAATATTTTACTAAAAACTCTGGGATGCAAAATTACAATCATATAATCAAATATGTGTGCTGAACCGTTGTCCAGCTGCAAAATGTTAAATGATTCTAAATGGAAATTAAATCAACCACATGAAACATGAAATGTGAGTTTATTAATGTAACATAACATATGTATGTATGTATGTTTGCATAGATGGAACCAGCACAGGCATACAAAATGTATGCGTATATGCTGGTCATCTAAGGCTTTGCGATTGCTCGTATCTTAGTTTTACACAAACACAATAAATGCAGAACAAAGAACAAATTTGCCCCAACATCTCTAACGTAAGCAGTAATAAAAAAAAAGTAACACGTACGTACCTTATCAAAAACAAATGCAAACTTAAAACAAATGTGAAAAAGTGCAAGTTGTCTTTTTTAGAGACGACGATATATATTAGAGATGGAAAAGAAACGCCGGTACTTACGATAACACAACAATTTCGATATAAAAATTTTAATTTCACCAATTTTAATTGTATAATTCGAATTAATTTGAGATTAATCATTTTTATTGATTCAAATCGCAATAAACAAACGAAATATATTAATCTTGAATGTGTGGTATAAAATAGTATTCTATTGGCAAATTTTGTATTTTTTGGCTTGCGGTCACACTGTCTGACTTTTTAAAATTTTCAAATATTTGTGGGAAAAAAGTTAAGTTACTCGAAATTATTAGTAATGTGGGGACGTGGCTAAAGTACGTAGCAATTGATTTCGATACAGTTACTCTGGCCAGCAGCTGTAACTGTTATCGAAACGTCAAGTAATCGGGTGGTGCATGCCACCCACAAATCTACTGCAATCATATGTTTTCCTTATCACCTTCAGGTTTGACCTCTCTCGGCTGAGCAAGAAAAGTTTATACGCAAAACGCTATTAAAATGGAGCTTACAGGCTGGGTAAAGACCTATGATTGGGGCAAGCAAGGAATTCAGTCTGCGGTTGCCCAATTGGCAATGGCTAACGATCCAGACTTTGTGCTCAACGATGAAGAGACCTACGCCGAAATGTGGATGGGAACCCATTTCTGTGGAGTCTCCATTGTCAAGGAGACGGGCGAAACACTTGATCGGGTGCTGAAAAAGGATCTGCCGTATCTGTTTAAGGTGCTGAGCATCAGGAAGGCACTTAGCATCCAGGTGCATCCCAATAAATGCGAGGCGGAGCTTCTGCACCAGGAGCGTCCACAGATCTATAAAGATGACAATCACAAGCCGGAGCTCAGCATTGCGATAACGCCATTCCTAGCTTTGGTTGGATTCCAACCCCTCGACACCATAATTGATTATATCGATGAGTTTCAGCCTCTAACGAAGCTTATAGGTCAGGAGGCCGTGAGGGAATTGCATGAAAAGCGAGACACGGAGGCGTTGAAGAATTGCTATGAAATCATGATGAAAGCTGATGAAAAGGAGATTGCCAAGTGCATTAAGGATATCGCCAAAAACAATAAAGCAGGTGAGAAGAGACATATTCAATGCTTTCCTCATTTAATTATTTAATTTACATTTTAGAACTGAAGCGCAATGAATTGCTGGGTATATTTAATAAGATTAACCAGGACTTCCCCAATGACGTGGGCATATTGTGCCTATTCTTCTTGAATCTGGTGCGTCTACAGCCTGGTCAGGCCATCTACCTGGGCGCCAATGAGATTCACGCTTATTTGGATGGCGAGTGTGTGGAGTGCATGGCCTGCTCCGACAATGTGATTCGAGCTGGACTCACGCCCAAATACAAGGATGTGGAGCAGCTAATTTCCTCCGTGATATTCGATGGAGCAGAGCCACACTCCAAGCTCTTTATGCCATATCGCATCGATGACACTGTACAGGTGTTTGTGCCACCTGTTGATGACTTTGCTGTAATGCACGTGAAAATAAGGCACACCGTGGACTCATATAAACTTCAGATCCAAGCATTCGGATCGATACTCTTGACATTGACAGGCTCACGTATTCTGAAACTAAACACCAATGCAGGTCCCAAGGAAATAGCTCTGTCCCGCGGAAGCATTGTCTACATTCCAGTCGAAGCAGCACCAGAAATTGAATTTCTACATGCTGAAGATTGCGGCGAAGATTTTACAGCTTACATTGCCACTTATAATTATTTCAGAAAAGCTTAATAATAAAACAAACATTTTGTTAATGGTGGTGAATTAATTTAATTTCAGTTTAAATAGTTGCAATTGATAACAGCTAGAATAGAAACTAAAGTGGCAATAATAACTATTATAAGCAGTTAATACAAAGGTTTACATATCTATTCAATATACATAAGTGGTAATATGCAATAAACATATATTTATAGATAACTCAATAAAAATTATTGTGTATGTGAACAAACCATTTGGGATTATTGCCGATAAATTAACACAACTCGCTTCATTTGCTTAATCTAATGAAAAACTGGGTTTTTTAATTTGGTTCCCGACGTACATAGATTATATATATGTATATGTTTGTTATACGATAGAAGGGCGAGTACATAATATATTTATATTTGTATAGTGTTAACAAACTTGTGCTCACAAAGAGTGCACATCTCAATTGGCTACGAATATGACACTACCCTTTAATTTAATATTTTTATCAATCATCATCAGATCATCATTTCTATTCCTCCTTCTTATAAATGCCGCACCTCGGGTTATTGTTCAGGTTGTAAATATTTTTATCATAAAGACTACATACAAATACAAAGTTCTGTTTAGTTTTGATTTGATTTTAAAGGTCGTAAAAGCCTCAAAAAGTTTGTACCAAAAAACATCATGAGTACATCAATACGAAAATCTCATTATAAAATTTTGTGTTTTCAGTTAGACGGTAAATATGTATAAATATATGTAACATATTGATGGGTTAGTTGCATTAGTCGATATTAGTATACTTTATAGTTTGTATATGTAAGTTTAATATATGTATAAGAGTTGTATAAGCAACTAATAGAGCTGCTACCGGTGTAGTCAGTTTTGTGCCCACAACATTTTTGTTCCCAGTACGTAGATAATTGTTTTTCTTTTGTTGCTGCTGCTACTGGTGAAAGTTAAAGAGTGAGAGATAGTAGGAAGTTGTTAGTTTATCTGCTGGTAGAGAGGGAGAGGGATATGGGAGCAACGGGTGGGGGATCGAGGGAGCTGTGCTTAACCTTATCATCTATTGTTATCGTTTCGAGTTTTTTGCATTATTGATAATTTAGCTCTTGAGCAAACTATTTGCACGCTTGTTAACACCATCCATGCGAACATTGTTGGCATCACCTTTGGCATTAACGCGCTCAATTTGTTTGTTTTGATTCTCCAATTCGGATCCCATGTCTATAGCCATGTTACGCAAGTTACCCAGCATTGAGTTCACCTGTCCCAGATTCTCATCCATCTCATCCTCGCGTGCATCGTTCGTTATGCGTGCTATATAACCGGATTGTGGCGGTGCACCCATCCCGCCACGTTCGCGCTCATCAATCACCCGCTGTGGCTGACTTGCCACAATTTTGCCATCGTCATTTGCCTTCCAGGCACTGTCGCTATCATCCTTGATGTTGACCTTCTTCCACGGCAGCACACAGACACCGCAACATTTCTCCATGCCGCTGAGATTCTTTTCGGCCTCTCGCATATCGGCATTAATGCGATCCATGCCCTCCTCAATGCGATCCAGCTGCTCACCCTGGTCATCCAAGGCAACCAGTGTACGTATTCCAGCCTCCTTGGATTCATCCATTAGGTTCAGCATCCGACGTGTGCTTTCCAATGATTCATCGGCAACTTGAGCAGATTTGAGCTGCAACTCCTGCAGCTCCGTGCGCGGCTCATTTTCCACAGCGGCAGCCATAGCGTGACTATCGAGTTGCGATTATGACTTTACTGACTTACTAATAATGTGACTAGCAAGTGGTTGCGAATTTATTAGCGAGTCTGGGAAAAATTTGTGCAAATGACTCACAATCACCGCTGACGCCACTTGTTTGTGATGATGCAAGTTATCGTTTATTTTAAGCTCGTTCGATTACAGCTTGCAGGAACTTGAATTTAATATTCCGAATTCGAAAGTTGATTAAAATATTAATTTTTACAATACATTGGCAAGTCTACACACTAACAAAACTATAAAACCAATTGTGTATCGCTTTTGCCAAAGGAAGTTGCCTGACGGTAAAAAAAAGTCAAGCTTGGGAAAACAAAAGGTGGCAGCCATATCAGGTACCACGGATAACTCAATTCCTATTTAACTCAATTGAAAAACAGTGAGTTAAATTAGGAACTTGCTTAATTTTAAAACAAGAATCTTGAAAATTGAACTCGCATTTTTTTTAGAATTTTTCAGATTTTTATTTAGAATTTTTTACTTAACTTCACCACTCGAAGGGTGTCGAATACCAAACCATTTTTACAATGATTTTCATTATTTTAGAAAATTTATAGTTTTGTTGGTGCTTCAAATTTGTATGTAAAACTTTTTAATTAATTTTTTGAAAATAATTAATTTTATTAGAGAAATGACGTGGGACAAATTTTTTATCGATAGGGAAAATATTCGATATTGTGACTATGTGGCAGCTTTGGCACAACAAGGTGGCAACCATATCAGGTCCCACGGATAACTCAATTCCAAATTTAACTCTTTTTAAAAAGTATTTGACCGCTAGGTCAAAACAGTTTCAGTGAGTGCGAGCAAATAATTTTTAATACATAGCAAGCATTTAAAATCAAAATATTTAAAAGCATAATCCACGACTAGAAATCTCGAAATAAAAAATTTAACAGAAAATTTTGTACTTCATTCTGGGAGCCGCAATTTATAGTTAGCAACGCCGTTCGCAATTGACTCGCGCGTTAAGTGTTGAACAATAACATTTGAAATATTAACGCTTGTCGGTACAGCCAAGGTCGGGCGTCGGTGATCGTCGTTAGCTTGCATTTTCCTTATTAAGATAATATTTGACGATATTAGATTGAATAGCAACCAAAAGTATTGATCAGATTAATAAACACAAGGTGAAAACAGTATAAGACTATGGAGAACTCGCGCCGTTCGATTGCGCCCAGCGAGGACAGCGTTAGCATGTATTTGTCCTTTGACGCCGATGGAGATGACACGCTCGCCAGCAAATGGCAATCAGTGCTGACAAGCCAGACCAGTCAGTACTTGGAGGTGCAACAAAGCATCGATATGGGACAACACCAACAACAACAACTGGATGTAACACTAGAGGAGAAAATAATTATAGATCATAAAAAGACATTGCTAAAGTCGCTTATTCAGAATGAAAGTATTATTAAGGATCATTCTCCGTTGCGTCCCTTTGACCAGAGTCTTCTGAACAAACACAATGCGCTCAGCTCGACGCCCACAAAAAATAAAACATTAACCGACGGACGAAAGGATCTCTCAGTGATTGATGCCAATAACAAGGAGAACACTCAACCAGACCCAGAAAACACAACATTGTCATCAACTATTGATGGAACTGCATCTACGGTGAAGATCAACACATTGTTGACTGAAACAAATGCTACACTTAATCTTAACGAAATTTCAGTTCAAGAAAACAACAACAAGACTAATAATATTTATCCATTAAACGCTGATGTCTTGCTAGAAAATATTACCGAAGGTCAGTAGCGTGAATTTTGTGATTGCTTTCATTTTAAAAACAATTGTTTATGTTTTCAGTCTCGAATGAGGAGCCTTCAATGACGGTGTCATCACCAGTAACAGCTCTCCAGGAAAAAAATGAAAACGAAGCTGTCGTTGTTAATATGGTTAACGAAGTGTCTCAGCTGATTAACAAGGCACTGAAACTAACTGAAGTTGAGATGAAGCCCAAGGAGCAAAAGAAGCTGCCGACAATTGCCTTGCCACGCCCACGCCGCTCCTTCTTGCCCACATCGAGCGGACAAACCTTCAAGCAGCGCATGTCGATCGTTGTGAAGACCACATTGAACAGTCCAGCCCGCAAGCTGGCCACATCCAATAACAGTGCACGCCGCAGTTGCCTACCCACTGCCAAGCCCAGTCTTACTGCAAATTTTGGCTATCGCAGGTCGACCATGATACGTTCCACTGAGAGTAGCTGCAGCATCAGTTCACAGACTACGCAAGCATCTTCGGCTGAAAAGGCATCAGCTATGAAATCCGCGCCCAAACCAGTTGCTCGTGATGTAGTCAAGTTTAACTGCCAACTGTGCAGTGCCAGTTTCCGTGCCAAGAATCAGCTCGATTTGCACATGCGCAAGCACATGGACATGAAGAAGCCTGGTGTCTGCAAGTTTTGTGACAAGAAATTTGCCTTGGAACGTGCTCTACACATACATCTCATGCAGAATTGTGACAAGATACCGCCAGCCGAGAAGCGTAAGCTTCAGTACACTGAACTAAATCACGTTAAGAAGGCACAGCTACCGAAATTAGTTGCCGGCTCGCCAGCTGTTAGCGGCTCCAGCCTTAAGCCTCGAGAGAGCACAATCCCAGTTGCTGTGGCAGAATCTTCCCAGGGTATGTTTATGCCAAAGACGCAAAGAATAAGCATTGTTACATCTTTTGCCTTTCCAGCTGCAACTCCAAGCGCAGTCAAAATGGCGCCACCGTCGATGATCAAGGTGCCCAAGAAGGTGGCCCACGCTGGGGTTTATCGTACGCCTACCAAGACGGTGCCATGCCACAGCTGCAAGCAGTCGTTTAAGAGCATAATTGACTATACCACCCACTGTCTCACGGTGCATTCGAAAAGCGAAAAGCATGAATCCGCTAATGCACCGAGTGCTCTAGATTAAATCAAATACCTTAGGCTAAGTTGTGTTGAATTTAATGTCTTTACTTCTAACCAGTCCAAATCAAATATATGATTAAACTGCAAAGCCATTCACTTTGACTTTTTCTCAGGCGGTGGCTTCATATCAATTGCCTCCGTTGCAATATCCAACGGCCCAGTTGCATTATTGTCCGCTGAGTTTGTTGACACACCATCTGGCCCAGTTGTGGTTGGCAATTGTCCGGGCTGCAGGGGTTGTTGCAGATTTTGTAGCATTGGCGGTATGGGCGGTGGAAATTTCCTTAATAACTCGGCCAGCAGCATATCGACTCTTTGTTTTTGGAACAGCGTCCCACTGTTGTCATCCTTTGCAGCATTCGAATCCTTTTTATCCGACTTTGATTTGTCCGACACTATAGGTGAAAGCATTATCAGGTCTCATCAGTCTAATCAATTGTTTTAAAAATATACTTACAAACTTTGTTGGACGAGAAATCCCACGTGTATCCCTTGTTGGGATGATAGCGGGCATAACTGCTAGTTTCCTCGAATGCGGCCTGTAGATTTACGACCGTGTTGAGCTGTAAATATAACTTATTAGTATGCCTCTGAATCAAGTTGTAAGAAATGCTACAGTCGAGCGAAGTGGATGGGTTCCTTCTATGCTTAATAGTTTTCCAGGAACTTATGCGAGCATCTTGACAATCTTGAAAGACCCCTTATACTTTTTAACTACAGAGATCGGACTTACAATGCGCGCATTTATCACATTTCCCAGATCGGGCGCCTTGTATACAGTTCCTCCAATAATATAGTAATCGGCAATTGGCGTTGCTTCCGAAGGGTTGTGTCGATGCTGCTTCCGTATGACATAGAGAATCGGCTCGGCAACATGCAGTAGTATATATTCGAGACCCATCATGTTGCTGCAATAAAATACACAGATTAGATAAATCTGATTGATTGCATGTGATATATGTATTTGAAAGCTTACTGCAAGTGCTCCACACCCAAACGCTGCATCCGAATGGTCTCGTTGTTGCACAAATGGTCATAGAAGGGATTGCTCTTGCGGCAAAAGTAGTCCATTACGGTCTGTGGACTGAGTGAGGCCATCATCTGGGTATCATGCCAGGAAAGACGCAGATGGTTCTCTGGAGCTGGTGGCATTTGTCGGTTCGCCATGGCCAAGGCTACTGATGCGGCTGCACGTGATCCTCAATTGTTTGATGGTTGATGGCAATTGTTCAACAATTATTTGATTCAGTCAGCCGGCGACAGACAAGAATTTCGAATCAAACAGTGGGTCAGTGTCAATGCCTGGCCGCTATTTGCATGCTCGAGCGTTTTTCCTCTTTGTCTCACTTTGTTTACAAATTATTTATAGCGAGCACGCTGCCAATTTTAAGATGTTGCAATTCGTCGATATGTATTTATTTGATTTATTTGTTGTGTAATATATATCTCAGTGTCGCGAACAGGAGAATTCATTTGCAGCTCCTTTATAATTGTAAACTCTGCGCTAATAGATAGTTTTGTAAGTTCACCGTTAAACTGGCAGTCTAAATATATGTGAATTTTATATGTATTTCACCAATGTAGCTGCGAAATGTGCAAGTAGCAAATTTTTTTGTTATTTATATTTTGTTTATAAATTTCGATAAATTTAAATAAGTTCGATACATTGTGGTGGATGGCCGATACAGTTTGGCCCAGAGTTGGCACAGCGATTCGATTTTCATAAGCAAGGTGGCAGCACACAAACTGCGCTCCACAACTCTTGCGAATTAAACAAAATGTTTAAAAATAAATTAAAACGTAACGGCCGCGTTTCAAATTGAATTTATGTTAGACTAAAAAAGCATAGAAGCAGCTCTAACATACATATCAAGAGTTATACAAATCTTATGTGCAAGTTCAACGAAGCGTACGCTGGTGTTTGTTGTTGCTTTCGTCGCTGCCGCCACAAATACAAACAAATACATACATACATAAAAATTATCATCAACATCAATTTGTATATTAAACATTTGCTCGGTCAGCGGAACTTGGCCCATTTTTTTTGGATCGTCAGTATTGGGAACTATATCAGTTCGCTTTGTACGCTTCGCCGTGGCGCTCGTGAGGAAATTCAACAACAAACAGAGCAACGACTGCTCGCAATGGTAAAGCCTCAGGAAAATCAATAATAATTACTAAGCATTGTTGAACAATAATTAAATAGTGTTTTAAGTGTGCGTGTACGGTTTCCAAGAAGCGCATACAACTGTTGTACTATTGTTTATATTTTTCTACTGCTACTGTTAGCAATTGTATTAAAGTTGTGTGTCATTCGATTAAATCATAACTATGTATGATATCCATATGTGCGTACATATTGAGTGTATATGTATATTTGTGGTCATATGGCCAGTCAAGGTCACAATAGTCTCGTTAGTGTTTAGTCGAAGTGTTCTTTTTTATGCCTCACCTTGATTTTCATAGACAGAATTATTCGCATTGTATGTGTTTGCTTATATGTATAAATGTGTGTAAATATTATCTAAGAAAAAACGCCTACACAGGCCGACAGATTCAGGCACCAAACTATATAAATATAGTATATACTACTAGTTTGTTAAAATATATATCTTCATATATAAACATTCTAAGCATTTAAGCAAGATCTGACAAATATAAATATGGATTTAAAGCTTCTTAAAGTCAAGGACTATTTTGGGAACGTGTCTAAAAATGATCGTAAGAAATTTGTTAGGGAATCTTACAAATCTGCGGAAAATTCCACAAGGATTCGCTAATGTTTTCCTTGCGAAAATCTCTTAAATTTGTGTTGAAAATTAGAATATTCTTTATTATAAATATTTTTATTGTTTCTTTGTGTTTTTATTTTATTTATATTATTTTGACTCACTAATTCTAATATAATATCTGATAGGTAGGAATTTTCAAATCTTAAAAACTTATCAGCCTTGCTTAAACCTACAAACTCAGCTTCTAAAATTTGTTATCAAATCTGTAGCATTGTTATATTAAGTGTTCTCCCCATTTGCGTGATGTTTTAATATTTGTATAGATCCTGTGTAAATAAACCACAATTGTTATCACAACTGCTTTGGAAATTCCGCTTCGAATTGAAACGAAACATTCGAATAGCATCTAATTTGTTCTCTTATAGATTTTGAGAAACTCTCTTAGCCTGATGCTGGCAGAACGACAGTCGGCCCAGTTAGTTTGTCAGTTAAAACGATATGCGCTATATTAAACCGGAACCGTATTATGAGGTAGCTGCAAATGCGTCAAAAAAAAAAAATGTTTTTAGCACTGGCGATATTTTCGTTTTCCTAATGTGATTTTATCTATTTACAGGGGCTTCCACCGTTCAATGTTTCCGGCAGTCCTTTCAATGTCGTTCCCATACACAATTTTCCAGAGCTAATGAAGGATACATGCGCGCTCATTAACTCGGAGTGGCCACGCTCCGAAACTGCGCGCATGCGCTCCCTCGAAGCATCATGCGACTCCCTGCCCTGCAGTCTTGTCCTGACCACGGAGGGCATGTGCCGTGTGATTGCACACCTGAAGCTCAGCCCCATCACGGCCAAGAAGAAGGCGTGCTTCGTCGAGTCTGTTGTTGTGGACAAGAGCTATCGCGGACAGGGCTTTGGTAAACTGATTATGAAGTTTGCCGAGGACTATTGCCGTGTGGTGCTCGATTTAAATACCATTTACCTGTCGACCATCGATCAGGATGGCTTCTACGAACGCATTGGCTACGAGTATTGCGCACCAATTTCCATGTATGGACCGCGTCACTGTGAGCTGCCTAGTTTACAAAATATCAAAAAGAAATACATGAAGAAGGTCTTATAGACATCAGCACCAGTAGTAGTAGTTGTGTTGGCTTAAGCACTAGCTTCTTGCTGATCGTGTCACCGTCAACTTCAACTTCAACTGTTTAAACTAGTCAAATTGGGTAAACGCTCGAGGGTCTAACATCTGATTAACTTCTACTGCCGATTGCCGTAACAGCTTTATGGTTTATCCCTTGAGCATTTACTTCGAATTCCATTACGATTACACTAAACATTCATATTATGCTCGTGTTGATTTTTAAATATTACTTTCCGCATGTATTTTTTGTTACATTTTCTTGAAAATGCTTGAGATAAATCTATTGACAATGTGCTATAAACAGACTATAGCATTCATAATACTATATTAATGTTAATTTAATGTTTAATTATTATTGTTAATTTAAAATTTCATATTCATATGATTTATTGTGGTTTTGCTCGAATGAATGCTTACTAGACAATATCTACCTACAAACATATTATATTTACATATGATAGCTCAATTATCTTCCAATTAAAGAAAAGAAAAACGTAGCATAGATATACATATCGAGATGAAACCGTAGAATTAAGCAACAACAAACGAAAGGCAATAAATTGTATTAATTATGTAGATACATAAATATGTTATATACCCAATTGTTTATATTCTTTGTGAGACGGAAGACGTAACGAAAACATTCATCTGCAATCTGTCTCGAAAATCTATGACAAGTTCAAGTTCATGGTGTGCGACGAGCCAAAAATTGATGTGCCCGGTAATGTTATTTTTATTACAGCTGCATCTGACAAGCTGAATGAACGGGGGGACGGAGCATGGTGGGGAACACGGGGATTCCACAGGCTGCCCAACGAACGACACGCGGCAAAAGCTTCTTAAAGTTGAATTTTTACAAAAATAAACCAAGGCATTTGTTTATCAGAAAGAGAATACAGTACACATTCGAAAAAAGCAGTCCATAATATACATATGTGATCTTTCGTATATGTCGCTGCCTCTTATACTAGTATAAGAGTTAAAGACATTATGCCAAGTTGGCTGTGTTCACTATATCGAGTGCATACTGTACTCTCTGGTCACTTTGCTTTACACTCAATGAATCTTTTGGCATTGAGCTTTAAAGCGGAAGCATTGTCATAGTTTTTGCTAGTTTTTGTACAATTTCTACAGGTGCACAGCATTTTTGAAATGCCTTCGTGACGTATAAAAGTGACAGCCGCTAATTGCTTGAAATTTCAGGTGTCGGATCGAACATTCCACGATTACGTTTGCCAATTGATAGCTCACGTAATTGCCATTAAATTGAATTTGTTTATTCAAAAATGGAACGCTTACACTCTTTGTGTGTATATTTATTTACATATTAATTAATTAACTCAACCATAAAAGACTTGAAAATAATAATGATGTTTGTACGTTTTTGAAAAGAAGTGACTACAATTTGATGCACGTTTCCTCCTGTTGATTTCCATTTTAAATACAGAAATTAATTGGCCTTGACGCTTTTGGCTATGCCACAGACTTTGCCATAATGCTCTGGCTGATCCAAGGAATCCACAATAAACTTGGCCAAATCATCTTTGGATACCAATCGTCCTGGGGCTTCATCATGGACCACAGTATATCCACTGGCCGGTTCGTCGGCAATATGAGGCGGTAGAATTGCAATGTAATCCAAACCGGAAGCCTTTGTCAAGTCCAGCATGCGCTTGTGCTCCTCGTTCAGTTTGTGGAATACAGCGGGCACCTCTTTAAGCGGACGCAACAGGAAGGAAGACATGACAATGGACAATTTCGTGAGTTTAGCATCCTTCATGGCCTTAATGACGTTCTCGGTGCCGCGTGACAGCTCTGTGGTGGCTTCCAGTTTATTGCGTGTGCCCAATATTACACAAACGCCATCAACTCCGCCATCGCCCTCAATCAGAGTTTTAACATCCTCCAATTTGGTTACATCGCCCTGAACCAATTGCACTTTGCCTTTGAAACGTTCAGGAACGGTGGGCTCAGTGCGGTAAAGTAAACGCACCTTGAGACCTGCAAGGCAAAGGTGTTAATACATTTAAGAGGGAACATTTACAGTGTTTACGGTACCCTTTTCCAATGCATGGTCCACAACACATTGGCCGGTCATGCCGGTTCCACCAATAACAGCAATTCGTTGCATAATGTTGCTATTTGGTTATCAGTACTTTCAAAGTGAATAATATTACAGCGCTCTTGAATGCAAAAATGCAATATCACGTCTGCTCATCCAAAAGTTCTGTGCACAAGTCAGAAATCAGAAATGATTGTTGTTCTTGTGCCGCTCACCTGAGTCGTCCAGCTGATTACGAATTACACACACACACACGCACACACATTCCTATATGTTTTTCTACAGTGTTCAAAAGCGTCGCAAGCTTTCAAAAAATAAAAAGTATTAATCAAAAAGATAAGTTATCACACACCTCTACAAATACATTTATTTACAAATTTCTCTGGTAATTGTTTTGTCATGAAATAATGTTGAGTAGCGGTATCCGTGATACAAGCATCGACATTGCTATTTTTAATCTCTGCCATTTTAGAAGTAATTTTATATCAGTAAGCAATAAATGAAAAAAAATAGAAATGCGTTGTACAAACATAAATAAGTAAATATTACATTTGAATTTCGATTGGTGGCCATAAGTATTGTTATTAAAAATATCGATTTAATACTAAAAAAAATGGTCACTCAGTTCACAGAGCTTTGCCCACTTTAGCCAAAATTCAAAAGTTACGCGCGCAACATTTACGCCTGCGATTCATCCGCATTTGCTGCGGAATAAGGATTATCTGCTGGATTTTTCACGCGTCTTAAGGTAATGCCCAATTTTAGCTCGCTTAAGAAATCCGTTGTTGCTGGCTTCTTTTCAGCTCGCGGTTTAATGCCACTTATTGTCGCGGCTTTCTTGTCGACTTTCTGTAAGAGTATTAAAACATGAAGTTATAACTCACTGATATAGGTAAATTATTGCACTTACCTTCAGTTGTACGCCGTTGCGTATGCTTTCCAAGAAAGCATCGCGATTATCACCTGCGGCTGCCTCTGCTTTTGGCTGCTCAGACTTTTTAATTACCAGCGGTAGAGTAGCTCCACCTGCTGGGGGTGGAGGTGGTGGCATAGGTGGACCGGTACCTGCTGCTGGTGGTGGAGGCGGCGGCGGTGGTGGTGCTCCAGATTGAGCTGCCATAATTGGAGGAGGTGGTGGTGGTGGCGGTATGGCAGCATTGGCACTACCAGCTGCAGTCTTCGACTTTTGTGGCACAGGAGCAAATCGGTTTGGCACAGGTTCTTTATGGGATTGCACAGGCTCATTACGCGGCTGCACAGGTGCAAATCGATTCGGAACATGTTCATTACGATTTGGAACAGGTTCCTTTTGTGGCTGCACTGGTTCATTGCGCGACTGAACAGGTTCATTTCGTGACTGCATTGGTTCATTTCGAGACTGCACAGGTTCATTAAATCGATTCGGAACAGGTTCATTTCGTGACTGCACTGGTTCATTGCGCTGCTGCACAGACGTTGTCTTAACAGGTGGTGGTGGCGGTGGCTGTTTAACCGGCTCATATTGCACAGTGGTTGCATTTGTACTTGGTACTATCGATGGCTTAGGCGGTGCAGGCGGCGGCACTCGCATTGTGCCCGTCTTTCGTTGAGTCTGTGGCGCAATTGTAGCGTATGTTTCATTTGGTGCCTTTGGCTTTGCAGGACGCACTTCCAAAGCCGCCGTTGTGGGTCGCCGTTGTGTATTGGCTGCCGTAACAGCAGACGGAGGTGGCGGAACTTTCAGTGTGCTTGGTTGCGCCTGCTGCAGTTGAACTGGCACCACAGTGCCAATCTCCTGCTGCCCGCTGGTTGGCTGCACCATTGGCATATCCATGTCAGAGATATCCACAAAGCGTGACGTAAGCGATGCATAATTTGAAAATTGAGTCGCTTGAGGAGGAGGAGGAGGATGCCTTGCTGTTTGGGGTGGTGGCGAAGGCGGTGGTGTAATCTGATTGTTTGTTGATATGGTGGCATATTGAAGTGTTGTCGGACTTGTCTTGGGTTTTTCCAGTTCCTGCTTATTAGGCTGCAATGATTTTAAATAATTTATATAAATTGTTTGTTCACTTTTATTTAATCTTCCCTACCAGCCAAGTGAAATTGGAGTGCACAATCTTCTTGACGAGCTCCTGGCGCTTCATGCCAGCAATGTCCTCCTCGGCTATGCCATGCTCCATCATGTACTTCTTCAGCACATTGTCATTGGCGCCAGCATTTAAATCAAAGGCGTTGCGCGTGCGATCCCTTGTGACATCTCCAGAGACATGCTGAAAGTTGATGGGTCCACTTATTTCGTACTTGGAGCCCTTGTTGCTGACCAGCACACTGGTGCCAAAGCTTGGTCCCGGCACAGCTCCAGGTGCGCTGTTAAAGCTATTCAAACTGTTGGACGATGAGGAGTGACTCATTTTGAGACTATATCCGTCGGCTAGGTGACGGCGTTCGCTTCCAGGCGTGGATCTCGTCGATGGCGGAGGAAGCACTGCGGGCGGTGGCTGGGAAAAGACGTCACTGCTCACCTGCATGCAGGGTGGCTACAAATAGGCAGATAAAGAAGCTGCGAGTTAAGTTGCGACTGAAATGCCAACAGACTACATGATGATAACAATGATGATGATGATGATGGTGAATTCTTCAGTTTGGTTGATTGGCAATTACCACCCAGTAACCAGGCGCTTTATTGCTTCGAATTATGTCATAAACATAGGCACGCCGCTGCATCGCCGGCAACTCCTCAACGTCATCGGGCAGATTGGCCTTGCGCAGATATAACTGCAGCATCTCATCCGTGCCGCGGCCCCGCACATCGAACGTCTTCCGAAAATCGATGGCCTTACCCTCCAGTTGCCTAAACTCAACCGGTTCGGAGATGTACGCGTATGTGACACTTTCCATATCCATGATGAGGATGCGCTGAAACCATTCTGAAAATGCGATACGTATGCGGGCACTGGATTAATAGAGCTACCACCAAAGGGCTACTACTCCCAAAACAACAACGTAGGGCTATGCATGGACAGCCGTATCCGTACGTATCCACGCTGGCGCATTATCTTTTAGCAATTCGCCGATAAGAAGCGTTGGCGCAACTTGAATTTTTTTTTTGTTTTTATCAATTTACGGATTTCTATCGTTAAATGCTGGTGAATCATTGCGTCCAAAGACAAAGACACGCATATCCAACAGGGTAAAGAATAGATCACGTCGCAGATTCATTTACCGTGAACTAGAGAGCCAGGCAGAATTGACCAAGCAGCACTTGATGGCCAATGATAATAGCTGTAATGTGGATGAGGATTTGGATGCGGAGAGTGGGCGTATAACGTGCCGTTCAACCCGAGCTAAAATAACGCACTGATTAACCTAGGTGGTATGTCAACGCGTTTACTCATTTCGCGAAGCTTGTTATCTGGAAACGCCGACACTGATAACCGAGGGGCCAGTAATCACATTCACCTGGGGCGACAGTTTGAGCCCAAAAGAAAATATAAACAATTGGCTTAAACTATCTAAACGTCTATGTGCAGGCATACATATTATATACTTGGTAGAGTACGCATTGTCCAACTATTTGGGCAACTATTGGGATAAATATCTATAATAAAACTGATTTCGACTCGGACACAAACTGGCTATAATGTGACTAACTGATAAACTCTTCTTATGTGCTTAAAAGAATGGCAAGTTCTGACTATTTCACACCAGAACCGAAGAAACAGTAAGAGCTATGATATATTTATTTTTATATTATATATTATTAACAAATAGACAAGTGTGTAGAACTTACTTTAGTTAATCCAGACACTCCTTAGAGCGACTTTTCTTTATAATATTAAGTTTATTTAATGACTGAAGCATTCTCGCAAGTATATTTATTTATTTGCTGGCAATTTCCCATTGATTCATTGACCACAAATTCTATACAATTATATATAATTATTTGCAAGAACTTTTGATAAGCAATTTATTAAAATAGGTATACATTTTGAAAATATGTTTACAATTTTACTTAGATTAGACAAAGAATTTAGAAGTTGATTAAATACTTTAACTTGATTAGAAATTTTGAATTTTCGACAAACTTGCAGGTTTCCCCTTAAAATTCTATATTGTTAAGCGAAAAATTTTATTTATTTATTAACAGTTTACATAAATGCGAAAAATTATTTAAACGCAATGTATTTGATTTGAATGCATAATGAATTTAGGGGCCAAGACAAAATTTTAGTTTATTTTGGCATGATGTTTTCAAAGAATGTTTCTAAATTAATTTGAAAAGTAAGTTTTTGAATAAACAATGTAAAAAAAATATGAATAATTTCTAATTTTAATCTGAATGGACAAAAGCAGAGTTGAAAGTCTGGGGGCATTTACAAAATTCTTGCAGGGATGCGGGATTAGCTGTAAAATGTGTGCTTAATATTTTTGAACTTTCCAATGTACAGTTTAATGCCCCGATAGTAAAAGGTATCTTATAGTCGAGCACTTGAAATTGTTGTGACAAATTGTAAGTGTCATTGCAGATGACAGAAGACACACAACAAACGACAGAGCGGACCTTTGACACTACGAACTGTACGGATGAATGTGAGCAAACTTTTCATTTTGAGTCGAACTGTGAATTAAGACGCATCGCAACTGAATCGAGATTTATTCTTTTTTATTTTTTGTATAATTGTATTTTTTTGTTGTTAATTTTTGCGAAACATGGATGAGAACTTGCAAGTGTTTGAGGATGGTGAGTTCGTGATGGCGGAGTTCGAGTGCGAAGCCGAATTGGTGGATCGCAGTGGAGAATTACACGAGGGAGCCACTGTGCTGGTGGCCAATGAGTCGGATGGCATTGTTAACTATGAAGATTTGAGCAAGTTTTTTGATATGTCCAATGTCATTGAGATTAAGGCTGAAGATACCGTTGAGCACACATTGACGGATCCGGCGCTGAAGCAAATACTGCAGGAAGCAGATGGTAAAGTGGACTTTGATCCAGAAGCGGAGCAGGAAAAATTGCGTGAATTCCTTTCGTTTGCGAACAATAAGATTGCCAGCAAGAAGCCTTTGGGTTTGTATAGTCCAGAGCCGACATAAACTGATCCCGTTCCTTATTCTGATACTTCTCTAGGGGGATCTTCGTTCTCGCAACCGGTGATAGCGCCTTCGACGGCTTTTCGGGTGATAAAGTGTTCCAATTGCAGCGGACTCTTCGATTCACCCTCTTTTCAGACTCACAGCTGTGGATACGACGCCAATCAGAAACCAATTGTTGCTCCACAAAAGATGCCACCACCTCCGGAGAAAGTGTCGTTTGTGCCACCAAGGAAACCGCCCAGTGAACGCATCATCGTCGAGAATCAGGTGCGCATCCGTCGCTATATGAAGGAAGAGCTCAAGTATGATCTGGAGACGGGTGTCGACAGTTCCAAGATCAAAAAGTCTTCGTCCAAGGGTCCCAACGAGTGCAACATTTGCGATCGCAAGTTTGTCCATGCCTCGGGTTTGGTGCGCCACATGGAGAAGCATGCTTTGGACTTGATTCCCACTCAGACAAATGTGCAGCAAACGCCGGTGGCAGCTCTAGGTCTTCTGGTAGTTCTTAAATGCCATCTCTGCGGTCGCATCTTCTATGATGTCAAACTGGCGCTGGAACATGTCCTTGTACATTATCAGCCGCTGGCCGAGACCAAGAAGTCCACAATTGTTGAAGGAAATGAGACGGATTTAAAGCGACAGCTGGACGTGCTCATGGTGGAGGGAGAGCAACTACTGGCCGTTGCTGAGCAACTGGAAAACATGTCACAAGACACGGAGAACGCATATTTCTCCTCGCTCATTCTGAGCAACGTACTCCAGTGCGAGTTTTGTGACTATATCTTTGCCGATGTCTCCTTTTTGTTGGTGCACTCGGCCACCCACGTGCCGGAGCGACGCTTTGAGTGCACCGCTTGTGATCTGCGCATGACCACCGCCAAGGAGGCCAGTGTGCACTATCAGACCGACTGTGTCTACATGCGCGAAGGATTAAAGCAGCTGCCGACGTCTCCCAATCGTTACTTTGTCTGCAACGTGTGTGAGCTGAAGTTTGCCAATGTGGAACTGCTCCAGGAGCATCGGTAAGTGGCCATAAAAGTGTCTTACACTCACAATTTTTTCTACTTTCGAAATGTACAGCTTTTCTCCATTGCCATTCGCCCCAACTAATTTCCGTTATATTTTTTCAAACATATAATGCTTTTATCGATATATTAAGGCAATCGACACATTTAAGCTAAAGTGAGCGCCAAATTTAAATTTGAAACGCATTATCGCACAATTAGAAGTTGTAGTTGAGAAAAAAATTATTGTTCAATGTTACCTCTTTTTACAGCTACAGTTGCTATCACTACTTTCCGCGTATCAGCGAGACAGGCAAACGTCTTCTGCTTCCATGTGAATTCTGTGCCATCAACTTTGAATATGCCCACGAGATCCAGCCGCATTATGAGGAGAAGCATCTGAATAAGAAGAAACGTGAGAAGGAAATCCGTAATGTTGGTAATCCCACAACAGTGGGGCGACTTCGTCAATATCTCTGCGACATTTGTGGCAAGTCGTACACACAGTCGAGTCACTTGTGGCAACACTTGCGTTTCCATCAGGGTGAGTGGGGATCTGAGTTGCCACTTGTTGTATATTAATGTTGATGCTCAATGAGTTTGCTACCAGGTGTGAAGCCCTTCGTTTGTCAGGAGGAGAACTGTGGCCGCAAATTCACAATACGTCCGGATCTCAATGATCACATTCGAAAGTGCCACACGGGGGAGCGACCGTATCATTGTCTGGTGTGTGGCAAGCGTTTCTTGACCGGCTCTGTCTTCTATCAGCATCGCCTCATCCATCGCGGCGAGCGGCGTTACGAGTGCGACGAGTGTGGCAAGCGATTCTATCGTGCCGATGCCTTAAAAAATCATCAGCGAATTCACACTGGCGAGAAACCCTACGACTGTCCGTTCTGCACTAAGACATTCCGTCAGCGTGGTGATCGTGATAAGCATGTCCGTGCACGTCACTCGCACTTGGATGCGAATGCCCGCTTGATGATGCAAATGCAGAAATTTGAGCTTGAAACCGCGGCGGCGTTGAAGGCCAAGCAAATGCAGGAGACCAGCGATAATGAGTTCGTTGGTGAACCTTCGTCTGCTTCGTTAGCTCATTTGCCACCGTCTTCCGTTATATCGGAACAGCAATATGAGATGGTCGAGATAGATGCCAATGAGTTCTGCGAGGCGCCAGATTTTGTACAAATGTCAATGCCAATTGATAATGCAGACTACGAAGTCATTAACTATGGTGAGCTTGATGGATTGGAAACTGTCGAGACGCCACAATTTCCCACGGAAAGCGCTAAAGTTGTGGTCGTTGAAAATAACTCATCGCAGCCGTTTTATTTCTAATATTTGTATTTCTTTGCCGACGCAAGCTATTAAATTGATTTCGAATTTGAATTTTATTTTGTTGTGTTGTTGCTGAATGCTGGGTAAGCATCACAGTTGCCACTTAAAAAATCAGATTGAGCCAAAAACATACAAAAAATGAGCTTAATTGCATTTAATTAAATAAGAACTTTTTTTCATAAAAATTAAAAAAATTTTGTCCGTCTGCCGTCACTTCTCTCACGCACGCAGCGAACTGATGAGCGACTCTAACTGCGCGCCTGATTTGTAGCAGTTAGCTTTTTCAAAAAAGAATAAATGATGAGCAAGCGAGCTCGCGCATTTGTCACTCTATCTCTCTCACCTCAACTCAAAGAAGATGTTGGTCTGTTTCTTCGACGTTTTGTTTTTGAACATCGAAAAGCATCGATGCTTTTCCACCTCTATTTCAAATTAGAATTTAAATTTTGTTTATACCCAAGTGCTGCCAACTGTTGGCAATATTTACATCTGGCAACATTGAGCCCAACATCAAATTATTTGCAGTGTTGGAAAACATTTGATTAGCGCAAAAGCTGGCAACATTGGAGAATGACAGTTCTAGTGTCAAGCAGCCATTTTTTGCCCTCTTCTTTCTTTTCGATTTTTCCATCGTAGACGCCAACATGGGTTTCGCTACTCTCTGGTACTCGCATCCCCGTAAATACGGCCAAGGCTCCCGATGCTGGTAAATATTGTGTAGATTGTTAAATTGTGCATCGAAAGTTGTATAATTTGCATGTATGCTTGCTCTTTGAAGTTGTATTTTGTTGCATAGTTGATTGCTTTGAGTAATTGAGGTTAAGCACGCCCCAAATTCGCATGGTGTTCACTTTCAGTACACACTTGCCATATGTTTTTATGTATATTTGCTTGTTTGTGGAGTGCAAATTCCATGCCTTAATGTTGTTTTTTTGCCCCCGGTTGAGTACGGAAATATGTGTTGAAACGTGTTTGACAATTTCCTTAATAAAGGGTGGCCAAAGCAATGTTGCAGCTGGGCAGTTGCCATTTTTTTCCATATTGAATGGTCCAGCCTGCTGCAGCGACAGCTATGCAATTAAATGCAATTCAAATGAGCTTACATATATTAGTTATTGCATTTGTGCCCACAACTAAAGGAGTATTCTTTGTGTTTTTTTATTTAAATTTCAGCCGCGCCTGCTCAAACCGTCACGGTCTGATCCGTAAATACGGCCTGAACATTTGCCGTCAGTGCTTCAGGGAATACGCCAACGATATTGGCTTCAAGAAGGTAACTTGATCTATTTTTACAGTAGGTGAATCCAAGTACTTATCGTTATTGTTTTGATTTTCAGCTGGATTAAGTGTCCGCTTCAAAAATAGACATGCTTTAAGTGTGTCGAACAACAAATAGGCATATTAATATAAGCAGTCGCTTCTTATGGGGACTACGTATATTAATATGCCGACAACAGCAACAACAAAGCAACAACAGCAATAATCATTGGGAGATTTAAATGACAGCACAATCAAGAAACATCTATAAAAACAAGCAACAAGGAATGTGCCAGAAAGTGCCGGATCGTATCATGAATCACAACAATAAGAAGTGCGTATTGAAGCGCATACAACCGAGTCAAATCTCACATCAGTGTCTTCTGCAGCAAGAGGAGCACACTACACGCCAGCGGCGGATTAAGTTCCCCCAATCTCAAAAAGCGTAAAATTCCTGTCTTGTAGTTGTTGCCTTCCACGAAGGTTCTTTGTTTAAATCTCCGTCTGATTAAACCCATAACAAGTAACAAGTAAACAAATGTCTTTTAATTTTATATGTATTTGTACAGATTTGCATCCTTATTGCATGTGTCTCCTTGTCACTTGAAATGACGGAAGTTAACTGAGTGCAATGTCTCTCTCCCTCCATCTCCTAGTAACTTCCTCATTTCTATAATATTGGGTTAGTGGTAACCATCCAATTGGGCTGCATTCAGACAGCTCTTGGGCAAAAGTAAACAAGCGCCAAAATAACAAAAAAAAATAAAACCAGTTTGTATAGTGGCCCACTGAGTGCAAAGAGCGCACTCGTATTACCTCCAACTCCAACTGCGCTCTCTCAGCTGCCTACGCTGATCGGGTCTCAGCTGGTCTGTTGTGTTTTGGCCAAAAGTTAACATTTTGCACATTCGCCAAAGAGTTGGATTCGGTTGGTCGAAGCCTAAACAACGCGTCGCATTTGCAGTCACAAAACTAAAAAATGACTTGGGTGTTAAAATGTTGAGCTATTATTAAATTCGCGACTTTTAACATTTAAAACAAAAAAAAAATTAAGTGAAATCAATTTTCATTGATGCGCTGTTAAATTTAAAGTGCCCGTTAACTTTGTGACCTGGTTTAAGCTGAATTAAATGAGAAATGGAACTGCCAATGTTTTTGTTACTTCTAAGCAGCTTTTTTTTTATTGTGACCACCACGGCAAATGATGCAACGCGACGTCTAAAAAATGCAACAGACTCGAGAGCAACACAAACAGAAGAGGCCATTGTCCATATCAGCAGTTCCCGCGGCCAAAGATCTCGGAGTGTTGCACAATACAAGCTACCGCTTGATAGTGTTGGTGTTGGTAAAGACAGCGAGAGGAGTAATAACAAGACTAGAGTGCAGACCATGCGCAGGCGTAATCAAGTGGTTATGCGACGCAGACCTGTTAAAAGCACCACAAGTACAACAACAACCAGTACAACTACAACTACGACAACAACAACGACGACAACAAGTGAGTTGATTTATCAGGAGCTTATTGCATTAACTGGACCAAAAGTCTGACCGCTGCAAAGGCAAACTACTTGAGCACTGGCACTGACCTAGCTTTCAGTTAAAAAGATTGGTAAAGGCGACAACAACAACTGAGAAGTTGTCTGAATGCGCACCGAAAACAAGCTCGTTCGATAATTATGCGGTGTCAGTGCCGATAACTGGAGCAATCGTTGGTGGCGGCGTCGCAGTCGCAGCGACGAAGCTTTCAAATTCACATAATTGTTGTTGTCGCTGCACCAAATGAGGAGACCTTGAAAAGCTTTTGACCAGACACTTTTTTGACTCGAGTCTTTTTTTTTCAAATTAAATGCAAATGCAAATCTAATGCTGTGTACTCGGTCGGTTCAAGGTGTAATTCATCAATCTTATATTGCCCTTATCAAGGATATTGATTTTTAGCATTAATAAATTTGAATATGCGCGCCTTGAACTTGACTCACAATTTACTCACTTTATGATGCGCAAATGTTTATTGTTTTTTTTTTGCTCTAGTCATTAAAGTGTTTTAAGATGCGGCTCATGGAGCTAATCGAGGCAATTGGGTCGGTCGGTCGCACTGTCAGACGCCCAAAAAACCCAAATCTGAAACTGTTGTAATTGCAACTGCGATTATTGCGTTTTTTACACGCTCTCGTTAAAACTCGTATGTATATTATTTGCTGCCCACATACAGACAGAGTATGTGTGTTGGTACATACATACTTACCTCTATTGTTTACACCGTATAATTAAGAGCTGCCTGTATCTGAGATCTGTTGAACAATTTATCAATCTGACTGACACAGTTTAAAAACATGCAGTTTCACAAACAGCACTTAAATGCGAATCTAAACTTTAGAATCTGAATCTACAGCATTTGAGCTGATAAAGAATTTAACAATTTAATTATGCTGTTTTTCAATTTTATTGATGTACAATAATAAACAATAATATTTTAAGATAATGATTAAATTTCTTGTATTTAATTATTTACTTTTAAAGGGCATTTCAATTGTAGTTTAATCGGATCAACGGAATTATCACCAAAAAATAAGTTTTTACACCATTAACACCTGTAATATACATAAAAATATATTGTGAAAATTATTCACTGAAATATTGAAGCATTCATAAAAACTCATTAGCTTAATATTGTTAATAAGCGAAATCTTACAGGTAGACGATCGAAGTCCACCGTTAGCCTTAACAATGCTAAAAATCGTGATTAGCAATAGACATAATGGAAACCACTGCATTCTGATTGAAATATTCTATCGAACTAAGAAATTTCACAGACAACAATTCACTCTCATCAGTTTCAAAGAAAGACGAAAATTCCGAATTGATAATGATGCTTATCAATAATTAATTCCCAAATATAATTTAATAATCATTTCCCAAATGTTTTAATTTATTTTCGTCGTTTTTACCCAGCTCTCAACTCAATTCTGAATCCACTCTCAATCTGGATTTTCCAAAAATCTAGAAGTTTTTATTTGTAGCCCTCAAAAACGGATGGCTACAAAAAATAGCTTTCTGAAAGCAATAGCTTATGCTTATGATTATAACATTATTCTGAATAGAAAAAATTGTAAAAAACCATTCATTTTGTGATTCCCTCTTATTTCTCCGGTACAAACTTAATTACTAAATGGTTATAGCTTTTGTAAGGGTAAAAGTTGGTCAAAAAAGAGTGCGAGTGCGAGTACGAACAGTGAATGGTCATTTATATTCGCATTTTTATTTGTATTTGCAACAGGCAAGAGTGGGGCAGGTGGAGGGAGGGTGTTTGGCCGTTTAGCCGAGTTTTGACGGGATCGCTTTTCGCTCCAGCGCCAACGCTCACTTTCGGCTTTTTATTTTAGCTTTTATTTGATGAGTGGCGTTTTATTGGGTGGCGGGAACTGCGCTTTGCTTGTCTTGCAATGTTTGTGATTTGGAGCAGAACTCGTAATGACCATTGTTGACTAATCCCAAAATCCCATTTAACAATCCCAAACACGCACAGCGCCGCGTCCAACTTTGGCCAATGGCTTCAATTTCTTCAATCCGAGCTTCTGGAGCTTCGGGCAACAGAGTCTTGTCTCTGTGAGTGGGCCCACAAAGCCACCACCGCATCCTCCCAAGAAATTCACACACTCGACGGCAATCAGTTCCAAGGAGGAGAAACTTGGCTACCACAAGCAACAGAAGGCGGCACTTAAGCCTGGCTTTAAATCCGCTAGCAGAGCTACAACAACAACAGCTCCAGCAACAACAACAACTCGATCCACTGAGGGACCATTCCGCATTGCATTGCCCACATTGACGTTTCCCAGCGCCGCGGGCATCTCCCATGACAAGGATAAGGATAAACGAGCTGCCGCCGATCTGCGTCAGCGTTTCAATTGTCCCCAAGAGAACGAGGTGCGATTCCAGCTGTTCCCCAAGATCTGCAAGACGGACATGGATTGCGCCGTGTGGCAACGCGACGAACTCTGCTGCGACATCTTTGGCGCCAGCAGCTGTGTGACGGGCATTGCTAAGCCACTGGAGGAGGCAGCTCATGCACGTCAGTTGATCTGTTGATTGCCTCCAATTACCCCCTTGGAACAGTCATTAATGAATCTCCTTTTACAGCTATACTTGGCTTGATACCGCGCAAGTGCCCGACTCGTCCGCTGGCCGAGCTCTGGTGGGATGTGCAGGAATGTCGCACGGACATGGACTGCTGGCCCCGTGTCTGCTGCCCGGATGGACGACGACGCTACTGTCGCACCTCACAGCCGGAGCTGGAGACGGTGCCAGTGCCTGTGAAGCGTTCCTTTGATTATCGTGAGTTGAGCTCGTCTTTCATGATTTTTGATTTATTCAAGCTTAAATTAAATTAAATCTTAAATTAATACGTAAGGAATTGAAAAATCCTTCTTTAAGACATATTTTAATTTCTTTATTGCGTGTTCCTTCGACGAATTACAAGATCAAAACGAAAAAGTTATCGATAATTTTAGTGGGACCAATAACTTCATTACAGGGTTGCTTATTCTCATTCACAGTGACCGAGTACTTGGAGTGCACAGCTCCGCCCCCGCCTATTTTTGATCTGCATCCCAAGGCCTGCACATCCACGCTGGATTGCTTCCCGAATGTTTGCTGCCAGGAGGCGGGACTGCGGCATTGTCGACCGCCCAAAAAGTCCGTTCTCACACTTATGGCCAATTTTCTCAACGTTGACTTTGTGAAGCGTCTAACACAAAATATTGTTATCAAATAGACAAACACGCACACTGTATACATTTGTATATATTTATATAGCAGTCTCGTTTACACGTTTAACTTATGCCGATTATTAACCCATGCTTGCCCTTATGAATTTTATAATTGCGTGATTTATAGCCTCTTTTTTCCATTTTACAATTTGCAGAAATGTTTGACATTATTACAAAAACTATAATAAAATAAATTATTAATACAAAAAGTTAAGAAAATAAATGAGTAAGAACCCAGGAAAAATTTATATTTTTGTCGAAAAAAGAGACTATTAAAATATATTTATTACATTTTATCACAATTTGTAAAGATGTTTAACATTTACCTTTACCGTCGTATGAACGACGTAAAAGGTAGATGTGAAAACGTTTACACAATTTCAAAATCACTTGTATTATATTTCTATCTCTCTCTCTCATTTTATCGTATGTTCTTCTACAACTGATAACCGTTATACATAAGTATGTACATATGTATGTATGTAGATACGGTTGTGCCAGTCAATGGACCTACTTACACTTTACTTTTAGTCTTAGATAATAAAAGCGATTTGTTAAAGCTACCACTTGGTTGTCTTTTTTGTTTTAATGGTCTAACTGCGTCTCAGCCATTTAAATTTGCACTGGTTACCTGAGCCAATGACGGGCCATTAACTTGTTTTGCGTTAGAGGTTAAAAGGGGTACACTTACTTATGTACTTCTCGGCCTATTGGCCTTTTACAACATGGAAATAGAATCTCGTGAAGGTTTCATTCTTACCTTGGAGCACGCTTTAAAGTTAAAAGTGCCTACATCTGGAAAATGCGCTTAAATTGTATTTATATCTCCATACCATTGAAAGATACATTCATTTTAAAATTGTAATATTATAATTACAATAAGCTGAGAGCCACTGTATGACATAAGCACATACATACACACATACATATGTGAGTACATGAGTGTATTGCTTACACACTGAGGAGTGGTTTTACAGTTTCACTTATCAGGTATTTCCTTGAATAAGTAATATATTTAAAAAATCTATTAATAAATTTTAGTAAATACAGTACATACAAAAAGATACAATATTTAGCTTAGCATAAAAAAAAATTTGTTTAAGTTTTTTCCCCAAATTTTTTAAAAACTTTTTATAGTTTTTAAAACAATAAAACGTAGGAAATGAATAGATATGTGCATTTGGGATTTTCCCACAAACTTACTAAAATAATAAAAAAAAAAGAAATAATGTGATAGTATTGGGATTTTTTATAATAAGAAACAAATATCAACATTTTTATTGACTGTCACATACTGTAGATGTATGTATGTATGTCTACAAACATAGTGCACATATTCGACTCACGGCGAATTCATAACTTAAATTTCGGCATCCAAGAACACAAAATTCGTCGTCGACTAACTTTCCACTCGCCATGTAGGCGTTAGCCGTTAACCGGGGCAACGGTGTGCTTGGCAATTCATAGAAAAACGAATTGCTGCAACAACAAGTTTATAATAAAAGCGCAGAAAGCAAATGGGAAATGGTTTCAAATTTCCCACAAGCTGCAAAACAGACAGCGGTAAATAAAGAAAAGAAAATACTAAGGCCAGTAAAAAAAAATGGCAACCTAGAAAATATAAATGAAAAAAAATGACGCAGCGCAAGTTTAATTTAAATTTGGTTTATTGCATAATTGTGAGAATCAGACAGTCAATTTAAAATGTCTGTGTATGGATGTATGTGCATATATTAGATCTTAGGGGTAATTTAGTAAAGTTGGATCATTATTCTGAAAGATTCTTCACTTGGAGGAGCAGCCGCAGGATTTTTTGTTGTCGCTGCCGCATTTGCAGTCAGTTCCACAATTGCAGGCACCCTTGTTGGTCTGGGAGGCGCATTTGCAACCTGAAAGGATAACAGAAAATAAACACCAAAAAAAGTGAGAATTACTTCATACAGTTGTAGGATCCTTGAGAACTTACCACTTCCGCATGGGCAAGGCATTTTGTATTGATTTTTGAAAGATTTCACTTGAACACTGAACACGAAGAAGACTTGATGTGTCTTGCTTTGACTTGCTGAGTCACTTTGTTTTTACTGCAGAATACAACTGATGCACAATCCACGGATGTCGCCCGATTTTATACACTCTCGAAACGAGGCTTTCCACACGGCGAGCGGCCGATTTAATTCAAGTTTTGCACACGCCGACCGGCCGGCAATAAATCTGCCGTGCCGTGTGCAATACATATGTGAGAGCTTTAAAAAAAGCTTTATCAGGTTCATGTCTTTGCTAACTTTAATACGAGCCGTTACACTCTTAAGAATCAATTGCGCGTGCGTGTCAAACGAAATAGAAAACGTGTGGTGGATTAATGGGGCGGTACTGGGATTCTTATCGTACATACCGTTCTCAATGTTGTCTATCTGTCCGTCCATTCATCATCGGCTTCGGCTATGGATGTGGATGTGCCAGCAAATGCGAAAGCGAGTACATCGGAGAGTCAGTGTTTTTCCGATTTCTGAGTGCGGCTGCAGCAGGAAGGAAAAATCGTGTGAAATTTTTGCAACGAATTTAAAAGTGCAACGAAATGCAAGAACTGAAAGTAAATAATACGTTTTTTATTGTTATTGTTATGGTTATTCTTATTGATAAATTGATGAGCCACTAGCAAAGCAACAAGACAACAACAACAACAGTAAAACAATAGACATTTCGTGTATTTTTCTATTTCAATTGCCTATTCGTTAATGTGGGTGTGTGTGCGTGTATTATACATGTAGGTGAAAATGCAACACACATAAAATCAATAAATCCAAGTCAAAATAAAATAAGCAAAAATCAACGACAAACGTGTGTACAAAATATTGTGCGTGTGAGTGTGTAACTGTGTGGGCGTGGGAAAGAAAACAAAAAGAGCAAAACAGCTACACTGCGTATTATATTAGGTGGCAACGCACGGCACAGGACATCCTAGTGTGCGGAAGTGAACAATTTAAAGTTTGTGGTCACCAACCAGACATTTTTATACATAAATATGTAAATGAATGCATAAATATAAATATATGTGTGGGTGCGTACGAAAAGGGCCAACAAGCGATTATTTTACTTACCCACGCATTTAACAGTTTGTTGTTGGCAATTTTGTTGTTGTTGTAATCGCCTGCACTTCAAAGCATCTATTTATACACTGTGGGCGTGTGCTTGCATGTGTGTGTGTCTGTCCATAATGCGAACGAGTTTGATACCTGAGCCCAATCACAATCAAAATATCACCCGCACCCCTCGTGCCCAAGCCACCCACGTAGCAATAATAGTATGTAATCGTAATTATAATGATAATGATGATGATGATGATAATGATATTGGCAATGACGTTGGCGTTGCCTTTGGCTACGTTTATGTGCCTAACTACTCGGAGATCTGTGATTTCGTTAATTTTTCACAATAATACAAAAACAAAAACAAGAAAGGGTAATTTCGGCACACCGGAGTCTTAATACCCTTGCAAAGACCTGAATTCGACTCATCATTTCAATGACAGCAAAGTTTTATTTATTTTAAAATAAAATAAATAATGTAAAATTAAAATAAAACTTAATAACTTTATATAAATATATAATACCTAAAACAGTACAGATTTATGACATATCAGTCCGATTTAATACCAATTTAGGCAGGACAATACCAAATACACATTCATCCGTTCAAACTGGTTGAGATATTTAAAAAAAATAAAGTTTTTTATATTAAAAGTTGACTTTTGACCGATTGTTTCTCTGGTAGTTAGATGAAATATTTGTCGAATTTAACTAAAATTGGTGCATAAGATAATAATTCTTTGAGAATATCAGAAATGGTTAATTTTCCACCGATCATTCATGGAAATGTAATTTAATAAAGATAGCTTCAAAACTGAGGAAATATGTAAGAGTCATTTGCTGCTTTTTGTTTTTGTGAGAGGCATAACAGAGCACATTCCAGGCATTCCAGAAAGCGGGCCATTCCAGCATTTTTCTATTTTAACGCCTACTTAAATGCGTTACACATTTTGTAGGAAAATTATAATATTTATACCCTTCAAGGGTAAATCAATACCCGTTCACCTTTGCCGTAAACAAAATGCTAAAATTGGCACAACACTCACAGCACGGTGTCATTCCTTCATCCTGTGTGGCCGATGCCGCATTCCGGAGCGGCTTTCCGCTTCGTACGCTTGTCATTGACAGCAGGTTGGAAAGCGTTGCAAACAGTAGGCCACTTAAAACAACTTTAAATAGAAAGAAGTAAAGACTCTTCAGACTCTGAGATATTCAACCGAATCGAATTGAGAATAATTCCTAGCAAAACCAAAAATCCAAAATCCAGACACAAGCGAAGCGTGTTAGAATCAGGTTTAAGGTTGTTGTGCGTGAGTAGGCGCAATATGACGAATTCATTTGCTTCTTAATCGTTGCAGATAAACCAAATTATGGCGCTCAAGTAAAACAGCAACAAATTCCAACCCGGTCTACAGCTAAGCAGGCAGCCAGGACTTTGACTTTATTCCTTGGCAACTAACCAAGAAAAAAGGCAGAAAAAGGAAAATTATTTCAAGATGACGGACGCGCAAAAGAATCAAGTGACGAGGGCAGCGCCGGAACAGAGCAACGACTATCGTGTCGTGGTCTTTGGTGCCGGCGGTGTTGGCAAAAGTTCACTGGTGCTGCGCTTCATCAAGGGCACATTCCGCGAGAGCTATATACCCACCATTGAGGACACCTACAGACAGGTGAGAGTTTCCTTTTTATTTGTTTATTAAGTAAATTGAAATTAATTAAAATTAAATTAATTGTACCATCACCATAATGAATATCTATCGATTGTAGGTCATAAGTTGCAATAAGAATATATGCACATTACAAATCACGGATACGACAGGATCCCATCAGTTCCCGGCCATGCAAAGGCTGTCCATCTCAAAGGGCCATGCATTCATCTTGGTCTATTCGGTGTGCTCCAAACAGAGTCTCGAGGAATTGCGACCCATTTGGGCGCTTATCAAAGAGCTGAAGGTTATTTTGAAATTCTTTTTAAAATGGTCAATGGAATTAACAGGTTTTTAATTGGTATTTTTAGGGCGATGTGAACTCAATACCCGTGATGTTGGTGGGCAACAAATGCGATGAGAGCGCTGAACTGCGCGAAGTATCGCAAATTGAGGGACAGGCCCAGGCGACGACCTGGAGCATATCATTTATGGAGACATCGGCCAAAACCAATCACAACGTAACCGAGCTGTTCCAGGAGCTGCTCAACATGGAGAAAACGCGCACGGTTTCCCTGCAGCTCGATACGAAAAAGCAAAAGAAGCAGAAAAAGGAAAAGAAATGCAAGGAGACGAATGGCGCCATACCGGAAAATGGAGAGGCGGGTGCAAGTGGCGCTGGCGTCAAGGAAAAATGCGGCGTTATGTAACGTGTTTTTCTCTATCAAACGACATACAATAGATGGGTGACAGACAAATACTCGCATTGGGACAGTGGCACTACTCGAAATACACTCATCCCATACACCACACCACACCACACAACTACATATGCATATACATATACGAGAACTATATATACATATATATATAGAAATATTCCAATTTGGGACTGATGTTATCAGAGAACAGCCTGCATACAAAAACAAAACAGAAAAAAATATATATTATTAATTATAGAAAAGAAAATCATAAGACAAGCATTACAAGTATATTTTGCATACATATAGATTTTTATCCGTAATACCTTCGAAAAGGTATTTCCCTCCCTTTCCCCAAACCATTTCACAAATCATACGAAATATAAATGGATACAAATGGATTTCTTTGAGTTCTTATTAAAAAAAAGAAAACAAATCAGAAATGAAAAACAAAAGATAACTATTACATCTGAAACGTAACGGCATACATATCAAATACATAATACATACATCGCATGACATACTCGCACATACATACATACATAATGTAAGATCAACATTATACGGATGATCATAATGATTATGATATATACATATATAAATATAAATATCTCAAATGAAAAGCCAAAGTACCTATATAACAAATAAAAAGACATACAATTTTTATCTAACTAAACGAAATCTACTAAAGATAAACCCTTTAAAAATAAAAGACATTCATTAACTAACAGACAAGACAAATACAAATACATATACTTAAGACAATTATGGAGAATTTGTAACTGGGAACACAATGATTGTTCCCATTTAATGTTGGGATCCGTTGCGTTCCGATTGCTGCAAAGCCTCCTTTCTGACTATCAATCAATTGCTGTATAACTAACTATTTACCACCAACAAATCTTTCAACAAATTACAAGAAAAAAACAACAACAAAATTGCCACTTTCGTCGCTTAAAAATGTATAAATAATACTCAGAATCATACCCACATTTGATGATCCATTTGACAAAACAAACACATACAAAAATTGCGTGTTGATTTCTTAATAATTGTTTTCACTTAAAAATGTTAAAAAAAAATGCATTTTTTATGTATGTATGTATACTGGAATATGTATTAATTTACAATTATTTGCTGAACTTTATTAACATTAAAAGTATAATGCAAAATAAATTAGCTTTAATCAAAGGTTCAAGCTTCGCGTGGAGATCCGTTTTCAGACCCGAATTCGGATCTTCACACTTAGCAATAAGCACAATTTTTTGCCGCTCATTAAGAAATTGTAGAGTTAGTTCTAATAAACAACAAATAGAAAAAATTAAAATTAAACCATGTACATCGAAGAAGGAGCAAATGTGCAAAGAATGGAACATATAAGTTGCCTGTTTTTTAAAAACGAAATTTTTAAATTAACTATGTATTTTTAAACTCGAAGTAAAAACAATTCACAAGATGTGGTATTTAACAATTAATAATTTATAATATCTATTATAGTTGGTCGGCTTGTGCATAGGCGTAGGAGTTTAAGTCTATTTGAGGATTAAATAGTTGGCGTTGTTTTGCTGTTAATTGATATTAAAATGGCATTAGTTAATTTGTAAAAATTATATACATACATATATATCCTATCCAAACAAAATGAAAAATTATTAAATTTAATTAACTGATGTTAAACTTTTGTAATTATTATTATTATATTATGACTGCTCATTTCTTATGCACACAGTAAACACAAACGGATAAATAAACGAAAAAAGATCATGCATACATATATGTATTAATATATTAATATTACATACCTAGTACATACCTATATTGTTGAATTTGTGTAGTAAAATTATTAACCAAGATTTTGATAGCGGACCAATTTGCGTATAAGATTTCAGAAATCAATTTAGATAAATTCTCTCGGTTTGCCATAGAAAAATCAAAAATAAATAAAAAAAAAACCATACAATACATACCTAGTATATTATAAATAATGATTATATGCATATGTATATGTAATCCTAATGCCAGCCTTAGTTAAAATTTATGTGTTGCTAGCATGATCCTGCTCCTTAGTTTCCATAGTTTTAGTTAGGTTTGTTAGGCATTTTGTCTTGACAGCGAAACTGGTTATGGCTTAAATTAAATGTACGTGCCGCGTATTGGAGTACGATACAGTACAATAGACATAGATTACATCAAATGAATGATTAGTTGCATAATAACGTTAAGGAAATGTAATTTATAATGTAATACAGCAAACATTATTATGTACAAACGTACATTTAAATGTAATAATTCAAAAGTATAATTTTAAATACAACGAATGAATATATTTA
This sequence comes from Drosophila limbata, assembly GCA_963924055.1. Classification (NCBI taxonomy): domain Eukaryota; kingdom Metazoa; phylum Arthropoda; class Insecta; order Diptera; family Drosophilidae; genus Drosophila; species Drosophila limbata. The sequence goes on from OZ001352.1 coordinate 27,365,809, forward strand.
CACCGAATTATGTTTAATTTTTTTTTATCAATATACAAAAATATTAACTTATTATACACACAACATATTAGTTGTATATTAAACTAGTTTATTATTCATGATGAATATTTGATTATTGCTTACATTTCAAATATGCAACTCATAAAAAAACAAAGAGACACACTCAATGCTAATAATATGTTGTAAATATATGAACAAAGTAATTCAGCAACACGGCATTATTGAAATATACAATTTTGAAGTGGCCGGTAGAATAATAATAATATTATAAACATGTAATAGAAAGTTTTGGGAGGCCTATTAATGACACCTTATGAAATCTTATTGTTAAAGATTTAACTTATAATAATTATCGTGCAAAAATGAAAAATAAGTACACGCAAAAATAATTTAAATAAAGAATAATTTAACTGTGACAAAAAATCAACTGATAACTGAATTATTATTTGAGACTGTAAAATCTTACGCCAATTAACTGGTAAAAAAATATGCTTAACTACATATATGATCACGAACATTATACTTATTAAGGCTTAAAAGTTGCAGTAAAACGCTAAGAAGTTGCAAACTGAACCTCATCTTCATCGTCATCCACGACTGTAAATCCAGCCTCCTGTGCGATGTCTGCGATGTTGGCGGAACTGTTGACATCCACTTTTTCTATTGAATTATTACTTGAGCTCGGTTTTTCGATTGAAATTTCTTTTGAAATCGATGTATTTTTCGTTGGTGATGCTGGCGGCGCTTCCAGTGGCTCTAGCAGCTCCTGAACACCTGACACAGCTAATTGTGGCTGTTTTTGTGATTGGACTAAGGTCGAACTGTGCACGACATTTAACAGCATTCTTAGGTTTTCACCCGTCAGCCGATCCCCGGCTGCTTCATCCGTTAGCGACGCTTGTTGCGTGCCTGCAACAGGTGGAGGCGATCTTCTTTGAATTAATCCTATCCATACCTTGGGACTTATGATATATTTGAAAGTAAGCTTTAACATGAATCCTATCAGGAAGACTAGTGCGAATGGAGCAATTAAGTTATAGGGAAACGATAATCCAGCTAAAGAAAGAACGTTAACAATTAAACTTTCTAGCAAACTTTTAAATAATGTTCAGACTTACTGCTAAGGCTGGATATAACGTGTGTTGTCTTCTCGAGCAGCATCTCAATTTGTTTAAGAAATATATCGCTCGTGTACATAATGAAGACATGATCAGGACGACAAAAAGGCATATTCAATTTGCTAGACTTTCTGCAATTGGAATTTGTGGAATTAATAATTGTATTTTCTTACGAGCGTTTACTTACATTAATTTCCGCTTTTGCTGTACTTCTGGGGACTCGCTTGAAAAATAGCTGAACATCCGTGAAAACCAGGATTTATCAGCACTATCCGAACGCTCTTGGTGATTATCAATTACCTCAATCATTGCATCAACTTCCAGTTTCTAAAGTGAATCAGAACATACATAGTTAAATATTTATTTGTAGAGAGTAGAGAGTTCAAAACTTACTCTGTTGCACTCTAAATAGGTATGGAAATATCCATAAAGGAACATACCGCCTAGTATAATGACTGCAACAGGAAACCGATAACGTTTTCGCACAAACCAGCCGGTAGCAACCGCCAGCAGCACTATCAGCATGAATTTCACCTGGCAATACAAGTTTTTGTTTGTTTGTTAATTGCACCAAACAGGGGAGTTCCATAAAAGGCCATTCTAACCTCGGATACTCGCAGCAATTGTACGAAATCCTTGAGCATCTCCGTAATAAGCGCACGCACTCCCATTCCTTGGTGTGCATAGGAATAGTCGCTGTCGTTCAAACCGGATAACAAAGGCTTATCTTTGGCTTTATCTAGTATTTTGCTGAGCAGAATATCGAGATCCCGGACATCTTGTATGGACTCAAGTTCTTCGACTTCTGACGGCAGCAATGTAAACAGTATCGATCGTTTGAAAAGCTGCGAGGTTTTGCCATACTAAAAAAATATGTAAAAAAGTTACACAAATAAATGCCTATTACATGACGTCACCTAGCCCAATTTGAGAAACCAAAACACATAAACACTTACCTGCAGCTTGTTACGGCTAAACAATGAATTAACAAACTTTTTAAAGTATATTAATGCCAATTGATCCTCAATAGATGCAAGGGATTTTTCTGCAGGCACCTGGCATTGACACGAATCCTCAATAGGACGACTTGTTGTTTCTAGCGATATTTTTGACCAGTCGTGGGGCTCCACCCACATATCCTCGTTGCAACACACATTATGGAATATCAATAATAAACAACTAACAAGTGCGTTTGGCCGCATTGCGATAATATTTAGAATAAAGATGACTATAAAATTAACTAAAACTTAACCAGGCAAACATCTGATCGCAATTGCGCGCTTGTCGGTCCAGTGCTGGAAAATGTCAACTGTTTTTGGTCTATTGAGGATAGTATGCTGATATGTGAGCAAGGGAAACATATTTACTTGTAAGTTTTATAATTTCTCCTAGAGTTTTCATGAGGCATTGACATAACAAATACTAATATTAATTTTATTAAATAATATTAATTTTATTAAATATTTGCACATATTTGAGCTGCATACCAAGCAAAATCAAGCGTTGCCAGACTGTTGTTAGAGAAATATAAACAATAGGGCACTGGCAACACCAAAAAAATAATGACTCAGAAGCAGTGTAGAGCTAAATAATTTAATAACAATAATAATTTCTTAGCGTTTCGCTATAAAAAGTTTAAAATGGGCTTATTTGGCAAAACCCCAAGCAAGGATCCCAAGGAGCAGGTTAGAAGACATTCCCATTTAGCCCCATTTAGCCCATTTGCGCAGTAACAAGGCCGTTTGATGACCATGAAATGATGTCATGTTCCAGTTGTTTTGATTCTCATATTGTTATACCTGTCTTCTCTGCTTTCTCTGCATATTCGTAGGTGCAAGAATGGACGCACAAATTACGAAAAGAAGGTAACCAACTAGATAGACAAATACGGAGCATACAGCGGGAGGAGGACAAAGTGAAACGCTCTCTCAAGCAGGCAGCTCAAAAAAATGACCGGGATACTTGTATTATTCTCGCCAAAGAGATTGTAAACGCGCGAAAGGCAATAAACCGAATTTACACCTCAAAGGCGCATCTAAATTCGATACAGATGCAAATGAAAAATCAATTGTGTAAGTACATATTATATAGTTGAATTTCCTGTTTCTTACATATACTCTGCATTTACTTTAATTTACAGCTACGTTGCGGGTGGCGGGTTCGTTACAGAAATCCACGGAAGTCATGCAGGCCATGCAGAGTCTTGTTCGGTATCCGGAGTTGGCTGGCATTATGCGTGATATGTCAAAGGAAATGATGAAGGCGGGCATAATCGAAGAGATGCTGGACGAGACCATGGATTCGCTGGAAGAGTCCGAGGAGCTGGAGGAGCAGGCGGCAAAGGAGGTTGACAAAGTCCTCTGGGAAATTACAGACGGCAAATTGGGAGAGGCTCCATTACCACCAGAAGCAACGCCAGCTGACAAAACGCCAGCTGCAGCTGCAGCCGTCGCGTCACGAGTTCCGGTTGAAGTCGAAGAAGACGATGACGAGGGCGAAGAGCTGCAGGAGATGCAAAGTCGTCTCGCCTCGTTGCGTTCATAAATAAGTTGCCGTAAGGGTCTACATATACACACAAACATATACTAATGCTTAGATTCGAATCTTAAAATTTAGCTTATTGTTTTTTTCATTTTAGCACCTTGCACGCCACAGAAATCCAAAAATAATCCAAAACAAATTAATTCGTAACCCGACAGTGAATTATGAGAGTCAAGAAATCGTGTTTTTGTAAGCTTAAATTATATAAAAACTTCAGTGTTGATTTAACATTAAATTTAGATATTATTTATTGCATAAATTAACGTGTATTAAATGTATTAGTTTACGAACAGCAATGTTGTTTATTGAAAATTAATAGCATACATTTAGGCTGAATACAAAATACAATGCTATTGATAACGAAGACTTGCTGAGACTCTCATCAATAAAAGGCGTTTTCTTAGTGGGGAATGCACTCCGCTTGTCTATATTTGCAACAGAATAAAACTATTTATATTTAGTCATTTTATGGCTGCAATGTTGCTTGTATCCAGTCTACGTAAGCTCCAACTCGACTGTAGACACCCGGCCAGCCGTTGAGGCCACAGGGTGTGGGTCCAAATGAAACGACACCCGCCAGGAAGTAGTATGTGTTTACTTTGTTTGTGTCCAAGCCGATGAGTGGGCCACCAGAGTCACCGCGACAGGAATCCACACCCTCCATGCCGCCGGCACACATCTGTGTGTTTTCCAGCACAATGCTCTGGCGACTGTATACATTTTGGCATTCATCCAGGGTGAAGCCATCCACGGCAGCCTTGAGCTTTAAATTACTGGCCGACAGCTCCTCCGTCTTGCCCCAACCGGCCACATCCATTGAGATGCCATCGAACGTGGCCGAGCGAAGATTCGCATTCAAGGGCAGGCAAATGGGACGCACAAAGTCCGTGTACTCGATTTGGCGAGCCAAGCGCAACAGAGCGATATCGTTGACTTGGTTCTTGGAACTGGGATCGTATGCTGGATGTGGTATGGTGCGTTCAACAGGCACATCCAAGTGCGGCGGCGCACAGTCCTTCATGCCCCGGACGTCCACCTCACAGTCCGGATCCGTGGCCGTGTCCCATTCGCCCAAACGGACTCCGGTGAGACGCCAGTCCGCTGGCAATGATTTGCCATTGACGCAATGTGATGCGGTCACCACATAACGAGTGCTGATCAGTGAACCTCCGCAATGATGACCTTTGTTTCCCGTGCCTAACAATAAGCAATAAATGTTGAAATTAATGCAGTGGCAATGTCAGATGGATAGATCAAGATTACCTTTCGTATACTCGACCAGTGCCATCCAGGGAAACTCATCGATTTTGGTCTTGACTCCGCCGTAAATGCGATTGGAAAGTATGTTGCCACACTGACCCGGCAATGGTAGCAAATTTGTGTTTGTTTGCGTGATATTCGCTGTCGGTTTCACTGTTGTCACCGGCGCGCTATCCCGATACCGATCCGGACAGCAAATCTAAAAAAAAAAATTAATAATTTTAATTTATTATTATCTTTAATTAATTGATTGACATATTATGTTTGCGACTAACCAAAACTTTGCCATTAACATAGCCGCATTGACTGCGACTCAAATACAGTTTGTCCGTGTCCCTCAATGGGGATGTTGTCAATATGCCATATAAATATTTGCAATCCTCCAGGTGAATGCACAGGGCACGTTCCCTATTCGGGGTTATGCAGCGTCCATAGTTTGGCACCTTCTTAGCCTCATTAGGAAAATAAAATTCTGCGTAAAAAACACACAAAAAAAGGTTGTCGTAATGCCAAATAAAGATTAATAATATTATTTGTCCGGCAATTATAGAAACTGGTTTCTCACGTTAGATGTGAAGGCCCCTTCAAACAAACTTATACATGCAAATGTACATATGTATGTATATAAATGTTTACCAACACATACAAAGATAAATCATTTATTCTTTTGGATTTTATTGAGATTCTTTCTTTCTTTCCCTTTGCTTACTTACGCGCTCTTGTCACATTAAAAGAAACTCCAAATAAAGCAATAACCGCAATTAACTTAATCATATTTATAAAATGTTATGTATAACATATAAATGTCAGCAGGAAGATTTATTTAATTAGTGTTATTAATAAATTTCGATTTCAGTTAAACTTCTCGTATCGCAGCAATCAGATAAAGATGATGCCAAAGTCAGACTTGGCGTACAACTGAGAGGCCGCAGGCCGTGAGAGCAGCTTAACAGAGAACTTTGATGAGCTTTGATTAGAGCTTTTTCAATTTGAATAGTTGTTGCTTTGAACTATTGAAGCTAGAAGTTGGAAGACGGTTTATAAAGTGCGAATGGAAATATGAGTCTGTATTTGCAAATGTTGTTATACCTTAGCAGAGTGTCATTATTTTGCCTCCAGATGAGTAATGCAGTAAGGTTGAGAAGTTAACATTATTTTGATCAGGATGACTGATCTGACGAGTTGATGTCAAGTGATGTCAATCAAAATCGGTTCAAAATTGAATTTTGGAAAGGGTATCAAATAATAGCCTAAATGTTCCTTCATGTGTTTAATTAATTTAATTTTATTATTTATTTTTCTAGCAAGCATTATACATAACAGTGTTAGTTCTATATTTTGTAGGCTTTGGCATCTAAAAGCTTTGGAGTATTCATGCCCCTCTCCTCTTTCCCGTTCAAGTATTGACCATTGGCATTGGCATTTCAGCATTATTACGGATGCTGTCAAATATCCAGTTCATAAAGGAACTGACCGCCGTGTAAACACCGGGAATAGTCGTAACCCCGCAGAGTGTTGGCCCAAATGCCACAATGCCAAGCAGCGTATAGCGTCCATTGGCATTAAGCAGTCCCGAAGTGCCGTCATCCATGAAGGGTCCTCCGCTGTCGCCACGACAAACATCATTCATCGGCTGTCCTTGGGCACACAGATGATTCGGCGTGATGACAATTGGTTGTTGAAAGTTCTCGCTAAGACTGGCATAGGTAATCGCACAAGTCGTGGTGTTAACTATGGGCAATCGGATAAACCTCACCGATGTGGTGCTGGATGAGTTGGCTGAACTATTATCTGGAATCGAAATCGAAGTTGGCGGAGAATTGTATTTTGTTTCTTGTTAGTGAGAAAGTTCAAATACAAGAGATTCATTACATTTCAATTATTCTTTTTGTTTTCAAATAATTTTAATTTTTAACATATAAAAAAAGTTTTATTTTACTTACTTTCCGAAGTTGTACTCCAGCCGGCAGCGACTCCCATTTGACCAATAAGACGATTCGCAAGCGCAGATGTGCTGTTCAAGGGTAAGCATATTGGCGTAAAATTGGCTAAAATTAGGAATACATTAACAGTTATCTAGCTAATACTTTGCGAGGAGAAAGAGAAGAGATTTACCTAGATTACTATTAAGACTCAACAGCGCAATGTCATTGGCATACTTTGGCTGATCGTAGTTGGGATGCACCAGCACTCGGCTGATGCCAAATAAATTGGGGCTACTACAATTGGCAGCACTTGCAGCACAGTCTTTGGCCCCGGGGCTGTCATCGCCTATGCGTACCTGAAATCTGCGAGAGGATTTATTAAAATATTCATTCATTCATCTTTTGACAGGGCTTAAAAAACCTTTTAAAAAAAATTAAAATTATGACTCATTGGTATTTGCTCAAGCAAAAGCACATTAAAGCTTTCCTTTCAGCTTAATAAAAGAGATAATTTTCTCAAGGCAAAGCACATTAATGGCTTCACGCTGGATTAATTCTATTGATAGACTATGATTAATCTTTTAGCGGGGCTTAATGACATTTGCTTAAGGAAAAACTCGACGGCTCGCTTTACAATGGATTAATTGCATTGCTTGATTTTGATTAATAATTTTGCAGTTAATTTATGGGATTGACTGACTCTCATTAATCACTTTAAGATTTTACAAGTTTTTAGTTATTTTGATGTATTACTTACAGTTCTAGATCGGTCACCAAATTGACAACGCAATGGGCGGCAGTTACAATATAGTTATTGGAAATCAGAGATCCAGAGCAGCGATAGTTGATGCGACCATTTGCTATTATAGAATTAGAATATACAACATTATAAGTATTAGTATTTTTACAAGTATCATTAATAGTCAGAATATTAAACCGAATCGAATATCGGGATCGGTTACGCTTTCGGTTAAGTAAGAATTTTGGTTGTCGGTTATGGGTTACGGAAAATCTTTTGAAATCGGTTTCGTAATGGTCACCGGTCATTTGTTTGTTTCGGAATATCGGTATATTGGGTCACAAAAAAAAGAATACGTTATTATAGTATTATTTAAAAAAGATTTTTCTATTTAAATTATATGTGAAAATCAAAAATAGTTTTAAAAATGGCTCTTACACATTAGCAACAAAATTTAATCTAATTTTTGATTAAACCGAAACTAGCCGCTATGCATGAATCGGTTACTAAACGGTTATTTCGGTTTATTTATAATATAAAAGTGTTGTTTCGGTTACGGTTACAAAATCGAATCGATTAATACTGGCTAGCGGTTACGGTTTTAATCCCCGTTAATAATATATAATTTTATTATTGATATAACTATTATTATTAGATTAATTATTAAAGTATTCTTGCAGATTGTGCAAAATGAGTAGACCTGGTTGTAGCTGTAAAAGTGCCAATGAGCCAAACCCAAATTGTGCTTACTGTGGTAACAAGAACAAGCAAGGCTACTATAATGATCCATATCAAGGCGGTTACGGCTACGGAGAAACTCAACCTCAAGCTCAAGGCTATAACAAGCCGAACTGTTGCTGCAAAAGTGCCAACGAGCCGAGTCCCAACTGTGCTTATTGCGGCAACAAGAACAAGCAAGCCTATTATAACGATCAATACAACCAAGGAAGCGAGTATTCGTATGGGAGCCAAAAGTCCCAACCTTATCCAACGAATAGCCAACACAGTGGAGCCTCTACCGCTGTTATTCCAAGCAATTCATCCTGGGCACTGCTGAGACCCGTTTTGGTCTTCGGCCTCGGCAGTTTCTTGACCTCGAAAATGGTGATGGTGGCCAGTGAATTGGGCTAACAGCAACCGTTGTGCAACCCTAGTTTTTTACGGTGTTCTATGCGATTTTTCTTGACAAATTGCTGTCCTATCAAAACAAATACACCCCCAACCATTTATACAACAACATGTACAATGCTTCGTTGATGGTATGAATAAAATTTTACGTGCTGTGAACTTACTTCTATTGCGATATGCGATCCGTGCCAGCCATGGATACTGACCGGGCTGAGCTTCTTCTCCACCCTGGATGCGTGTGCTCAGACTGATGCCACAATCCTCTGAATTTAGGCGAGATGCCAGCACGGGTGCGGTGGGCGTAACCGTGAATGTGTTGGGAGTTCCCATCTGTTGTTCAATCACTTGCTCCTGGCTTGCAGCAGCCATTAGCTCTCCGTCGCCTTTGGTTTCAATTGACTTGAGAAAACGCAAATCGCCAGGAAACACTATTGGTCGGTCCTTGGGCGCAGGACGCGGTGCTTGACTTCTGTGCTCCACTTGATACTCATAGTGATGACCGCTATGATGGTGGCCAAAGTGATGCTCATCATAATCATCATCATCAATGGGTTGAGGACAATTCCTTTGCGCTTGGAAATCCCGATAGTCGTGCAAATGCCTTTCCGTCTCATATGCCATAAATCTATTGAGCCTGGGATTGGATCTCGAGCTAATCGGAGCCGCATCCCAGACCCAACGATTTGTGGGCGGAGCAAAGCGAATAATGCGATTATTATTATGTAACGATGACTCATGGTGATGCTGTTGCTGTGGACAACAGACAAGCGGATCGAGGCCTTGAAAACCACAGCCAGCTGAATGGACCATGGAGAAGACGGCAGCACGATCCTCTGGTCTGTGATGGAGCAGAAGTTGGACAAAGGACGAACACTCCTTGATGCGTATGCAGTGACAGACGTGGCCGCTGACGCAAATAACTGCAAACATTTTAATATAATTTTTTTTATAATTTTTTTGAGTTTGTTTTATTTTTAGTTTAGTTTATTTTCTAGTTTGGGGATTGGCAACAAGTAAAGTGACTTGCCAATTATAATAATAATGATAAAAAAAAAGTCTCAAATATCCAAGGTTATTATCTGCAAACCAGAAGTGCCTAAAACCTCAAAGACACAAACCCAGACCAGACAAAAGTCCGGCACAGCAATTACTGAGTCACTTTTGCCAACGTCTGTCTGTCTGTATGTATGTTTATGTGTAGTTTATTGCCCTTCGCTTTGCGGCTCTGCGGCATGATGTTAGCACATTTGCTTGGGGAATTTCTAGTCATTGACCTTGACACACTGCCAAGCGATTGTTCTTTTTTTTTCTTTTGCTTCAAATTTAATTTCTCTTCGTAATTCATTAAACTGCCAATCTCAGTCCTATATATGTAAGCACTTTATGTAAATATCCAAGTGTTAAGTTCGTTGTTTAAGTCGTTAGATTTTTAACTCACATTGAAAGCAAAGTGTGATAATAACTGTAGTGCATATGAGCTTTGCGGGCAGCCAATGCATTTTGAGCTTTCCTTATATTGCTTTGGTTTCAATTTCAACACAGAATCTCACCACACACACACTAATGCTCGCACACGGACACGCTGTACACTTGCGTAAAATTCTCAGCTGATCATTGAATTTTTAGACACGAACACAACTTATGCCGTCGAGGTGCAAAATAAAATTGAAATAAATTGGTTCAATATCTGAGTATATCTTATTTCCATTTCCATTTCGACGGCGGCGCTCGTGCTTTGTTGTTTTTGTTTAAATATTATTTTTTTTATCAACAGCGAATCAAAACAAAGAGGAAACACAAAAACAAATTAAACACATGCCCCAAAAGCTGAGCTTATGAAAGAGCAACAAATACACGCAAGCACACACACGCACACATAAACATGCATGCACAGAGATAAATTAGTATAGGCCGACGTAAGGAGAGCGAACGAACGATCATAACAGACCCGACATTCGAGTCACACTGCCATCTCGTGCGTAAGTTGAAGTGCCGGCAACACAAACTACAACAAAAACATGTTTTGAGCATTTGCACACACTCACACATGCATCCACGCTCTCAGTATGAATTTCAATTAAAGTTTGTAGCCTAAAATATATGTAAGTACTTAACAATTGATTGTTGCAGTTGAATGATCACGTAGGTATGAATATATTTTGATCTTATAAATGTTATCCACAAATTACTAACATGTTTAGTAAAAGTGTGTATGAAATGCACTTAAAGTATAATGTTTAACTTTCTAAGAAATGTATGTATGGAATGTATCGATGCTGATGGCGTGCAATGCATATTAGGTTGCTCCCGTTAAGCCTTTTTTGTTATCTCGTACTTGATCTTCTTAAAAAAGCGCCATCTATGCCACAGGGACAACCTCTGGCGCAGCAGCAACAGCAACAGAGACAATGACACTGGCTGAAATGCTATTGTCGACCTGTTCTACAGGTTCGACGGTCGGCTGCGGCTGTGGCTGTTGAGTTGGGGACGCATTCACCGCAATCGTTGTCACTGCAGCCGATGCCGACGATGCATAAATGCCATTTGTGTCATTACTGGCAGCGAGCTGCAGCTGAAGTTGATCATCGTCATTATCATCGACTGGAGTTTCTTGACGCAATACCGCTGCTAAATGGGTATCATTATCTGTCTCCAAAGTCTGGTCCATAACATCGTTTATTACGACTGCGGCTTCGACTTCGGATGTCGTTGCTTGAGTCTCTATTGTGCCTGGCATTGGTTCTGGGACAACCGCCGACTGCTCCAATTCACAATCGGTGTTGCCGCTAGTTCCATTTACATTTAAATGAACAGATACATCACCATTGTGCATAGAATGCGGTGTCTTCAGTTCATTGATGATCTTTTCCCCCACTTTCGGGTCAATCTCGTTGATTTTCTCTTGCAGTTTGGATTTGAAGTCAGTCGGCCATTTGGGATTCCATTCACGGAACAGTTTAATCTGATTTGAAAAAAAAATCTGCAGTTAGTAAATGTAAAGGTCTTTTAATGTTTCTATATAGTTACGCGGCATTGAAATAGGCTCATGGGCTTGTCCTGTACACCCGACGTGGCCATGGAATTGACGACGCCATTTACATACGTGTTGCCTCCACTTCCACTTCCACCTTCATCAGCGTCCCTTGTCAGATACTCCACAAATACATACACAAAATCGTCGCGTTGCAGCTCACTCCATTCGTTAAACCATTGAATAATATAACGGAACTCTCCGTCTACTGATAGGTTGCTCATAGACATATTTGCTTATTTATTTGTTTCCCACGCTCTCACACAGTCACACACACATGCACAAACACCCCCGCACAGTCACTTAAAATTTGGTCAAATTGCTATGAAATTGCTCGACGCGATGGAAGTGATTTGAGATTCTAGTTGTAGTTAATTGAACCCAGACTCTACTTGCGTGTCTGAATACTGCTTCTCGCTTTAAAGTTTCTATACTAACAACAACCCGTTTCTAACTTTTTCTCACTGCATTCGCAAAGCCTAGCTCACAACAGCTGTTGCGGCTTTGAAGTTATCGATAATTGCATATGCAGCGTTATGCAGCACCTGCAACCTGCTCCAGTGAGAAGGAGAGAGAGAGAGGGCCCTAAATGAAACTAAGGTTAAAGTGCACATTTTGGTATTAGTTGTGTTTTATGAATATTTTATATAATTTATAATTTAAATTTATAATACTTTATAAATACATACCTTGCCACATCTGACTTTGAAAATTGTTACATATCGATAAGTTGGCCTTTTCGCCTGTTGCTCATCACTAGGCATCTGAAGCAGGAGAATTTGTTAGTCGAACGTGTTCGCCGAACACACATTAGTTTGACTACTAACTAGACGAGCTTTGGTTACCGAACATAATTTAAAAAAAATTTGTTGACACAATGCATTTTCAAAGCATTCAATAAATTGTTCGAAAAATTGCTTATTCATTCGGCACGGCTTATTCCTTCAAACACAAATTTGGTTTGTTCTATCAACACGTTCGACGAACAAATTCTACTGTGGATACCCTGCTTGTGCGTTTATCAACACTTGAAAATTTGCAGACAGTAAATAATATTAGAGAAATAGCCAGGCAGCAAGTAATCATCAATTAAAACAAATTATGTCGTCGTCCGAACTGGAAACTCAACAGAAATCCACGGATAATCTGCAGGAACAAGCGCCCAATGCTGAGATTAATGCCGCCAAACGTGATTCAGCGCCGGAAGCAGAAGATCCAGATTTTGCCGCGGCCGAGCAGTACAAAAATAAAGGAAATGATTTGCTCAAAAGTAAGTTAATATTCATCACTTACACACGCCACTAGACATTACGATATAGTGTGTAAGGTACATAAACCTTTAAAAAAGTTAGAAACTGGTCTATCGCGTCTTGTGCTTTTGGTGCGCTACATTCGACCTAACCTTAAAACCAATAGTTTTGCATTGGTTGTATTGTGTGAGATAATTTGTTGTATCTCAGTTCTTTGGACAATAGCTTATCTTTTAAAACTGAAAGTCATCTTTCTCTTCAATGTTTTGCAGCAAAGGAATTTTCGAAAGCCATTGACATGTATTCCAAAGCCATAGAACTGTATCCAAGAAGTGCAATTTACTATGCAAATCGAGCGATGGCGCATTTGCGGCAGGAAAACTTTGGTCTAGCTTTGCAGGACGGCGTTTCGGCGGTAAAAACGGATCCCAGCTATTTGAAGGGCTACTATCGGCGTGCGGCTGCCCACATGTCCTTGGGCAAGTTCAAACTGGCGCTATCAGACTTTGAATATGTGAGTTTTTTGGTTTATTCGGTAAACAACAAATTGCCCCAACGGTGATTACAAATGAATTATCTTCTCAGGTGGCCAAATGCAGGCCCAATGATAAGGACGCAAAGTTTAAGTACTACGAGTGCAACAAAATTGTTAAAATGCGGGCTTTTGAGCGAGCTATTGCGGTAGATAAACCCGAGAAGACGCTATCGGAAATGTATAGAGATTTAGAGAACATCAGTAAGTATTCTGATTCTCTGTTCGATTCTTGAGCTACATAAGATATTAACCAATAACTGTGTTTTAGCCATTGAAGACGACTACAAGGGTCCTCAACTTGAGGATGGCAAGGTTACTTTACAGTTCATGAAAGACCTTATGGAGCACTATAAGGCACAAAAGAGACTGCATCGCAAATTCGCCTACAAGGTAATACAAGCTTAACACATTAAGTAGTGTCAAGCTATTGTAATATTTTGTAATTATTTGAAGATACTCTATGACATTGATGTGTACATGCGTGCACAACCATCCCTAGTGGATATTAAAGTGCCGGGTGAGGAGAAGTTTACAATTTGTGGCGATATACACGGCCAGTTCTATGATCTTATGAACATCTTTGAGATAAACGGACTGCCATCGGAAAAGAATCCGTATCTGTTCAATGGTGATTTTGTTGATAGAGGTTCATTCTCTGTAGAATGTATATTTACGCTCTTTGGCTTCAAGCTGCTGTATCCCAATCATTTCTTCCTGTCCCGCGGTGAGTTGAAACCCCCAAATTTGTAACGGTTCCCACTCAACTAATTTGATGTTATTTACAGGCAATCATGAAAGCATCAATATGAATCAAATGTACGGATTTACGGGAGAGGTAACCGCCAAGTACACCAGCACCATGGCCGACGTATTTACGCAAGTATTCAATTGGCTTCCACTATGCCATTGCATCAATCAGAAGATCCTCGTTATGCATGGTGGCCTCTTTTCGTCAGATGATGTTACTCTGGATAACATCAGACGTATCGATCGCAATTGCCAGCCACCAGAGGAGGGTCTCATGTGCGAGCTGCTCTGGTCGGATCCGCAGCAATGGATGGGTCGTGGTCCGTCTAAGCGCGGTGTTGGCATACAGTTTGGCCCCGACGTAACTGAAACGTTCTGTAAGCTTAACAATTTGGATTACATCATTCGCAGCCATGAAGTTAAGGATATGGGCTATGAGATGGCACACAATGGTCAATGTATAACAGTCTTCTCGGCGCCAAACTATTGGTAGGTTTAACTGCGTTAAAACCATCGAATCCATTATAATTTGGTTGCTTGTTTGCTTACAGTGATACTATGGGCAACATGGGCGCTTTTATAACAATTACTGGTAACAATCTTACACCAAAAGTCAGATCCTTTGAGGCTGTGGTAAGTGTTTCCCTGGTGGATGGTAATCAATTAAATCTGCTAATTATATTAATTCTATATTCTAGCCACATCCTGATGTCAAGCCTATGGCATATGCCAATAGTCTCATGAACTGGCTGGCGTAGTCACAGCAGCCAGTTCCTTTTGCATAACAGTAGCTAAGCACACCACACTATAAACTCCTAAAAATTCCCCGCCCACGCTTGAGAACCCACAGTCGCAAAACACAGTCAAACACACGGATTCTAAAATGCTCAATGGACCTTTATGCCAACAGCTTGCAACTATATCGACTGTTTACTGGTACGAGTATAACAATCAGCACTGTTGTGGTATGTAGGACTGATGGCAGCTGTATAGCAATCACTTTACAACAAATTCAGCTATATTTGATACACAAACAAAAAAAGATACGTTGATTATATGAATGTGGCTTTGAAAGTCAGATGCTAAGTTTAATTGGTGCTAAGCATCTGAGAATTCACTTTACTGTGTTAATGCTATCAAAAAATCAACAGAAAACAGAGCAAACAACCGGTAGAGTGAACTAGTGTATTATGTTTATGCATAGCATTTAATAATTGGCAATAATCTGCGTGCCCACCACACAGTCTACCACAAATCCTTAAACCAATACCTTATAATTCTATTTTTTCCAAAAGCTTCAATTTTTTTAAACTAAACATAAATTTTTTGTTTCATCCTTACCCTTGTTTATATATCAAGTCATTTTAATAAAAATACGCAAGTTAGAAACAAATACCTCAATAATCCATTTCAATTTTAAAAATTATTTAAAATCAGTACTATATAATACTTGTACACTGAACATACTTGTATTAGAAACCAATGTGTTTAGTTCATTCATTTGAAATGCATTAAAAAGACATTTAGCATTAAATTCTGTAATCATCGACTATTGAGCGGAATGCAGAATAGATCAATTGTGTAATGATTTAAATTGACTTTTATTAAACAAGATCAACATCAACTGGTGCTGCCAAACTTAATCCTATGATGCGAAGAACTTCATTCACATTTGTCTTGTAATCCTTGAGATGAGCTCGCTGCAACAGCGTCACATACACAAATGGTCCGTTGTAGGTAAATAGATCTAAGAATACTTGCACTGCAAGATCCTGCATTTCCTTGGGCTGCCCCTGAGACAGATACAATGACGCAATGGTTAGCAAATCATGCAGGTGCTTGCCATCAATCTGTAGACTACGTATAAATGGCGCAAGATGCTGCAATAGCTTCAGTTGCAGCTTGTACTCCTGAGTGGGCGCCAATGATTTTTCCGTGCTGCTGTGTAAACTGGCTGCCTTGAGGAACTGTTTGAGTTGTGGTATCACATCGCTGAGGCTGCGCTTTAAAATGAAATCCTTGGCATGCAGGCCCAGAATGTGTAGCAAGCTAAAGCAGCGACTTAGCACCAGCGAGTCCTTCTGACGAAACTTCTCAACAAGGGGTAGCCACACCAGATGAACCAGAGGCAACAGTTCGTTCTCATAGTCTGCGAGCAGCGGGACACCGGTGGCAAGGCAGTCCAGTGCCAGAATCTGTTGTGCCTGCTCCGTGTTTGGCAGAAATTTAATAACTTGTCCCAATATCTCTTTGGTCATCTCAATGTGACGCGGCAGGACAGGCTTTGAAGACTCTTCAGCCATCGTAGAGGGATCCTCAGCCTCGGTTTCGGGCATATTTACATCTGTGTCTTCGATGGGCGCGCTTTCCAAGTCAATGGGCACGTCAGGCAATGGCTTATTAAGAACATTTAGCCAACTACTTAAAATATCCTGGTCCTCATCCACTTGCATTTGAATGTCGCCGATCTCTTGTGCCGTATTACTTTGCCAGCTGGCTGCATGCGTGAGGAATGCGTTGAAGACGCGCAAATACGAATGAACATTGTCCGTCTGATGCAACTTGGTGCATTCATCACAAATGGTTTGAAAGATGCTATCCAGATGTGGCACATTGCCACGCGTGCTGTACTGCAGCACAACGGTGAGAATGTCAACGGCAGCACTCGACTCCGGTGACTATAGGAGGAAGTTTCGAATTTGGTAATAGTCGGAACCAGAGTAATCTATCCAAGTTAAACTCACCCTCTTAAGCAGCGTATTCAGATGAAATGTGATGTAGTCCGTGGAGCACTCGATGAAATGCGATGGTTGTGCATATTTTAAGGCTAGCTGCATGGAAACGAATGCAAATGTAGCTGCCTGGTGCACAATTGTATTGCTGCTGGCTGCAATTGAGAGAGAGATGCTGATTATATTCAGAGCAGCCTAATACGCATACGCAGCATACCCAGCTTAAGTAATACCCTGTGCAAGCTGCCAAATATGTGACGATCAAAAGTGTCGCCAATAAATTTAGCGCAATGTCCCAAAGCATCCAAGACTAGACAAGTGTGCAGCACATTGAACTGAGCATCCGAAATGCTCACGCGACTGTTGATTGGCTCGCTCTCATCATCCGAGTCACAGTCCTGAGTGCGCACCTCCAGGGCAGATGAGTATAAGCCAGGTGTGTGATCCTTAAACCAAGAGGTGGGCTGTGGGGATGCAAACATGATTTGGTATGAGCCAAGATAAGATAATATGGTAGTTAAATTATGGGACAACCTTGTCGACTTTAAGACGCCAGGCTGCATCCGGTTGCAGTGCCAATTGCCAGTGCTCATCAGCGAGTAGATGTTTCATGAATTGTTCCGCCAACACTAAACGGCTTTCTCGTGCAATCTTTTGCTGTGGCGTCACTATAAGCGTTAGCAGCAAAATACATTCATTCATGGCTGGACTATGCTGCTCGATCAACTCATGGCAAAAGTCAAAGATTAGATGATTTATGCTCGGTTCAGAGCCCAATAGCTCCGCAATATCGTAAAGGACATCCACGCAACGTTTGGAGCTTAGATATTTGAACTGCCGCCAGGGCAGTTTGTCGAGCTGGGCAGCCAAATCCCCTGCATTGCCTGCAACAATTTCTCTCAGGGAGTACTCCTCATTCAGCAGGTCACGCGAAATGCGCTGATCAAGCGCCGACAGCAGACACATGACAAACAGCTCCAGGTTCTTGGGCACCAGCAGCAGCAGTTGTAGCCTCTCAGGACTGAGATTGCGCAAGAGTCCCTTAAAGAAGAGCAGCTCGGCAAACTGTTCGCTGTCGTCACAGCGACGCAGAATCCGTGGCCACTTGTGGAGATGTGCGTCCAGCAGGAGTTCCGCATTCTCGTCGAAGATTCCTGAACAGCTGGCTTGCTGTTGCAGATGTGCAAGTGTCGCTTGACACAGCTGCGCGATTGACTCATCCTCATCCGTGGACAGTGCGAGCACACTCTCCAGCAAGTGTGTAAAGTTGTGCTTCAGATTGTGTGCGCAATTTCTGAGCAGGAGGCAACAAATCTCGGCATACGCTTGTCGCACTTTAATGCAGTCGTGTGCTCGCAGTATGGTTGTTTCCACGAATATCGGACTCATATGCTGCGATGTGGCTGCTATCCATTGTGCTGACCGTAGATTGGCTTGAAGCTGTTTAAGTCGCTCCTCGTTCTGCTCCAGATTGTAGCGCTTGCTGCCAAAAATGTTGATATCATTTGACTTCTCAACGACCGTCGAACTAAATAGCGATTGGAATGCATTAGCATCGTAGCGTGCCGTGCAAAACTCATCTGTGGTTTCCTCAAACATAATGCAGGTGATGCGACCCAGCGCTTTGATAGCCATCTAAGATGAGACTCCAACTGGTCAATAAGCAAACGTGAATTTTGAAATTATCTATGGCCACTTACCGACTTGATGGATTTGCCCATTTTATCGTCCGCCTTGGACACCTTGAACAGCACGGTAACAACTTTGGGCAGAAATATGAATATGGTATTTGCCACTTGATTGCGGAGAACCACATCTGTAGCTTCGGCCTCATCGTGTACGTAGAACAGAACCATCAAGCAGTCCAGCGATGCAATGACCAACTTCCGATACTTCTCCTCTGGTATGATCTCCAACAGTGTGAGCAGTATTTGACCTATTACCATCGTCGTTTCCTTTGTGTAAAATACCTCCAGGACGTCGCTAGAGGAGCGTCGCAGTGCTTCCGTCATGCAAAGGACTGCCGCCAATTTAATTTCCTCTGAGAGATTAGGACGCATTGTGGCGCTTTTAGAGTCGCGCAACTGCTGCAAGGCCACCACGAGGATTGAGCGCAATCCTTTCTCATCCGTGAGGCACAACTGGGAAATAACATATCGCAGGCAGTTCAGTAAACTGGTACGCAGCTCCTGGCTCTCTCTGTAAAATATTACACAGAATTAAACTTAGATTTCTCAAATTCACAGTGCCAATTTGACCTACCCAACGAGTTCATCTAGCTTGATCACAAGTGGCACCACAATTTGCACTTGGAATATACGCGACTGTCCAAAATCAAATCCTTTCAGTTCCTGTTCCACCTGCGCCAATGTCGTTTTGCTGGGCTGCTTGACGAAATCATCAATGGCCGGCTTAATGCGCATCACATACGCCTCCAGCGATGACATTTTCGTCACAAAATCAAAACTAACAAATAAGTATTTCAAACAACAAACAACTGAAAATGCGACAAACGGAAAGAGCGGCTAAGCAGTTTGGAGCAACAGCTGTTTGTATCAGCTGTTAGGCATTCACATGCTTACGCTCAAAGTATCCGTTAAATTCAAAATGGCTGTTCTGGTTTAACACCAGAAGTACGCTAAATGAACAAAGGTAATAGATGAAGTACGTAATATATTTTTAATTTTCTAAATTTTATATTTTTGTGAATAGAAACAAAAAGCAATTTCCAAGCTTTTTCAATGCAGATTTATTGAATTAATTCCATTTAGTTAATGTCTCAAATTAATTGTAAAACTCGAGCTGCGCCTCATCCTTGCGCACACTCGCCTTATATCCCTTCTCAAAGTCTTTGGAACATGCAATATAACGATTCTCTCGAACTGCATGCATTCCAGCCTCCTGACAAATAGCATTTATATCGGCATTTGAAATTCGGTCTGGACGAGCTATAAGCTCCTCTAGATCGACGTCTTCGGCGAGATTCATTTTAGCCGTTATGGTCGTGAAAACCAAACGCTTTTGACGACGATCCGGCAATGGGAATTCTATCTTACGATCCAAGCGTCCGGGACGCAATAGGGCCGGGTCTAAAGTGTCTGCGCGATTGGTGGCCATAATAACCTTAATGTTGGTTGTTTCATCGAATCCGTCCATTTGATTCAACAGCTCCAGCAAAATGCGCTGCACCTCACGATCAGCGCCCGTTTGGGCATCAAAACGTTTTGTGGCAATGGCATCGATTTCATCAATGAATATGACCGATGGTGCATTCTGCTTGGCCAGCCGGAACAGATCACGCACCATGCGCGGTCCCTCGCCCAAATATTTCTGGACGAACTCCGAGCCCACGACGCGTATGAAGGCGGCTGTCGTTTGATTGGCCACGGCCTTGGCTAGCATGGTCTTGCCACATCCTGGTGGGCCATAAAGCAGCACTCCACGGGGCGGATCGATGCCTAAAGATATTCAGAGGTATAATTATATAATATATAATATTATTGTAAATACCAATTTGTTTATACAAATGGGCGTGTGTCAGTGGCAACTCAACGGCCTCGCGAATTTCTTGCTTTTGCATATCAAGTCCTCCGATGTCCGAGTAACTCACATCCGGCTTCTCCTCCGGCGAAAGCATTGAGATGGTGCTGTCTGCCTCTGGTGGCACCAAATCCACCAAACAGTTGCTCTGCTTGTGCAAGGCGACGGACGCCGATGGCTTTAGTTGTTCCCGATCAATGGTGGACAGGATGCGTACGTAATAATTTGAGCCTGTCGTGGAGGCAACGATGCCCGTGTTCTCGTCAACAGCCTCGAGGAATTGGCCAATAACCAGAGGCACAGCCTTGGCCCGTTTCACCTCCTCCTGGGCATGTAAATACTCATTTTTCAGATTGCGCTGCTCCTCTTTGATGTAATCTTCCTGGACTTGCAGCAGTTCCAGCTGCAGTTGCAATTTCTTGTAACGCACATAAAAATCAGCCTCTTCCAAGGTATAGTCAATGGTTTCAACTAATTCCTCCTTAAACACAACCATTTTATTATTTCTTTAACTTTTGACAGGAAGTCGAACAGAGAATGACTTGAATTTTCAAATTGTCTGACTTACAGTGTTGACAACTGTTAAAAGTCGTAGGTAATCAATAAGTCGCCAACTGTGTTATCGATAAATTGCGTGAGGCTCGAACAGCTGTTTGCCAAGTCTGTTGTGTTTTTTTTCGTTTCTTTCTTGTTATGCTCAACGTGGAACCAATCTATTTTTAAATCAAATTTCGATTTTATTTTGGAATTGTTAAAATTGTCTCAAAGCATATACACATACGCTTGACGCCAGATTAGTTTAGTAAAGCTTGGCAATGCTGACAAACTGAATTCGTAGGAAAATAAGAAGAAACAACATTGTGAACGCCGGCTGTGTTATAGAAATTCGTCACCTGTGGAATATATATAAGTGCACTTGCCAAAAACCGTAGCATTCGGTGTCACAAGAATGATGACAATTATGTAATATGCCAATTGCTTATATTTATAAATTCGACTGATTTGATTTTGCCACAACAACTGCTGAAATGGATGCACTCGTATTTCTGACTGCGGCGGCTCATCTCGTCTATACACCGTTCACCAAAGTCGAGGAGAGCTTCAATTTGCAGGCGATGCACGATATTTTATACTTGAGGAACAATTTCACGCAATACGATCACCATGAGTATCCTGGAGTTGTGCCTCGCACATTTATTGGACCATTAATTGTCTCAATGATGTCCGCTCCGTTTGTGCTGCTCTTTGAGATGATGAGCATCAATAAGTTCTGGGCACAATATGTAGGTAAAAAACGACCCTGGCCACACCACCTTTTATTACTTCTCATGCAACATTTCTCCATTTCTATTCAACAGTTCGCCTTGTCTTGGCTGGAGCCATTTCGGTTGCCTGGAACAATCTGCGTCAAGCTGTGACAAAGATCTACGGCATTGAAGTGCGTTTGTGGTTCACCGCAATTACGATAACACAATTTCATTTCATTTTCTACATGACACGCCCACTACCAAACATCTTTGCACTGCCACTTGGTATGTATTCAATTATTATAATCGGGGATTGAAACCGTAACCTTTAACCGGTATAAACCGATTGAATTTGGTTACCGTATCGATACCGATTAACCATTATAACCGATCGGTGAATCGGGTTCTAGATTCATGTATTGTAGAATAGTTTTTATTGATCTCATTGATTAAAATTTTTTCTTTTTAAATTAAAAATTTGGAATTTTTAAAAATAGCAAGCTTTTTTTTCAATATGAAACAAACAAAAAACCGGTAAACGTTACAAAACCTAATCCATATATTTAGACTTTGCGTAAGCAATAAACCGAAAACCTAAATGCGAGCATAACCGAAACCGTAACTGAACCGATATTCGTTTTGGTTTGATAATTATATGGTATTTTCTAAAATAATGTTTATCCACTTCAGTGCTCTATGCGATCGCTTATTGGATGCGTGGGCAATACAAGCCGTTCATCATCTGCTCGGGAATATCCATAATTGTGTTTCGTTCCGAGTTGGCACTCTTTCTGGGATTGCTGCTAGCTCTGGACCTAGTGCAACAGAAGTTATCCATTGATGGGTATGACTGTGATCTATCACTACTCTTTGCTTTCCTTCGATTAATGTGCATAATTGTTTCACAGATTGCTGAAGATCGCATTGCCAGCAGGCGTCTGCATCTTGGCAGCTACGGTGTTGGTGGACTCGTTCTTTTGGCGTCGCCTGCTGTGGCCCGAAGGCGAAGTGCTGTGGTACAACACCATACTTAACAAGAGCTCCAATTGGGGTACTTCACCGCTGCTTTGGTACTTTTACTCTGCGCTGCCGCGTGCCATGGGCGTCTCATTGGCATTTGTGCCAATTGGCATTTACTTTGAGCCGCGCATTCGACCCTTGGCCCTCTCTGCACTCGGATTTGTGCTCTTGTACTCCCTGCTGCCGCACAAGGAGCTGCGCTTCATAATATACGTATTCCCTGTACTAAATATTGCTGCGGCCTGTGCCTGTCAACGCATGTAAGTTGAAATCTACTGTATTTTATCTCGATTTTTAGATTTCGATATTAAACTTGATTCACTGCTTGGAATTACATCACTACTTTTTGTCTCTCTCAGGTGGATGAACAGTGCCAAATCGGCTTGGCATAGCTTTCTGGCGCTCATCGCAGCATCACATTTGCTACTCAACGTTCTTATTACTATTTTTCTACTCGTCGTATCGGGCACAAATTATCCTGGAGGTGCTGCGCTCTCCCGTCTGCATCGATTGGAGGCGACCAATCCAAATGTTTCGGTGCATATTGCAAATTTGGCTGCCCAGAGCGGTGTATCGCGATTTATGGAAATTCACAGTGATTGGACATACAGCAAAGATGAGACTATGAACTATACCCAAGCAGAAATGGGCAGATACAGTCACTTGTTGGTGGAGGCGAAGAACAAGCACAACACGGAGCTGTGGACCGCTTTGCAGGATGATTTCGAGACGTTGGAATTCGTGGATTGCTTCAACAGCATTGGCATCCAATACAATTCGCTGTTCCCAGTACGCATCAAGACAAAACCTTGCATCGGCATTTTAAAGAAAAAATTCAAAGTCGTTATTGATATACCCAAGGAAAAAAAGATACCAAAGGATAAAAATGTTAAGGACAATGCAAAAACCAAACGTAAAAAGGATAAAACTAAAACAGATAAATTAGATCCAATAGAAGACCCACCTTTGGAAACTGTAGCTCAAGAGGTACCTAAGCTGACTATCCAAGCCGATTCAAATGACTTTTCCGAACAAGTCTCAAGTATGGAACCAAAGATTGAGCTGGAGTTCGACGACGATGACGGTATAGTAGCCACTGTGGAGGAAACCTCATTGGAACTCAACACAGATGCAGCTGAAGCTACTAAGGAAATTAATTTTCAGGAATTGCGAAATCTTGCCCTGGAGCACACGACTCGAAAATCTCGGGCTGTAACTAAACTTAAATTACGGAAGATAATCGAACAGCACTATAGATCCAAGGGACGACATATAGAGAACGATTCGGCGGAACATCCTAAGCCAGTAGGGGCACGAACTGGAATGCGCCAATCAGTAAAGTCCATTATAAAGCAGGAGAAGATTAAAGAGATGATCGAGCAGATCGCCACAATGGATTTGACTCGCATCTGCGATTTGGAAAAGACATCGACAAAGGACTGCTTAAAACAGGTTATAGACAAAATAGACGACGAGAGCATAAAAGTATAATATATCGAGATTATAATTTAAATTTGTTGTTTGTAATAAAAATGTTTTCAAAGACCAACTCACTTTTGATTTTTCCTTTTAGTTTCATTTAAATTTACAGATAATTTGTATTAATATAATTTTTAAAAGTTGACATTAAATAAATAAATAAATATATATGATCAAAATGATCTTTGTGCTAATGTCACGTTTATTGTCAGTGAGTGAAATGCTGCTGTCTTAAGTACATATTTTGTAGTGTAATGGAAAATAAAGATGTTTCACCCATGGAACATTGTAAACTTGTATTAAATGTCATTCAACCATACCAATGTTGAATATATATGCATATAAGATCTAATCTTAGGCTATAATGTAGCCAAAAAATAGCCATAAATCGCCAAGAGTGCCTAAGACGCAAAGTACAAGAGTAAGTCTGTAAAGAATACTGTCCATGCTCCCACCCTTCAGGAAGACGGGCTTGTCATTATCTGCCTGGAATTGTTGTTGTAACTTGGCCATCTTGGGAGTCAGTTTTCCAGGACCGACGGCGCCCTTTTGCATTAGATCTGGCGATGCCTGAAACGAACGTGTCTCGGCCAGCATGGGAGCTATAGCGCCCCACTTGGTGATGTCACACAATATGGGCTGCAAAACAATCATCATATATTAATATTAAATGGATAATTAAATAAGTATTTTTATATACTTACACGAAATTTGGAAATAAAAATTCTCTGCATTTTGCAATGAGATTTTTAGCAGCAGATAATTTATTGACTATGTTTCAGTAGTAAAACCTTTTTAGAATGAGCTTATAACACTTATGCCACGTTGACATCTGTGTCCTAAACAACGTGATGATATTTAAAACCAAGTTTTCAAATATAAAATAACGGCAGCTTTCGTTGGCGTGATTATGCTGTTAATAACATTTTGATAGTTGCCACCGTGTTTTGGGAGCCAAGGCTCCCACTTGGTTTTGCCAAAGTTGTCTTTTTTGTTCACTCACATGAGTTAGTTGGTTCATGAACAAACTCAAAGGTGTTAGGAGTCGAAACAAAAAAAGCGCGTAGATTGTGCAACTCCTTTATAAATCAAATTAATAACACAAATGTACCAAAGTAAGCATGTCATTGGCTAAATACTTGAATCGCTCAGTTGGCAAAGTCAGCAAAGAGGCTGTCTCGAGAATCTGCACTCTGAAGCCCATGGAGGCCGAGCACAGTGCCATACAATTGACGAACGGGGAGAATATTGTTGGCCGCTGCAAGGAAACTGGCATACGAGATTCCCGGTGTTCCAAGAAACAACTGCAGCTTCAAGTTGATCTAAAACATGGAAGCATTCAATTAAAGGTATTAGGTCTCAATCCCTGTGGCATCAATGGTGTCATGGCCATGCAACACACAGAATGCGAACTAAAACATGGAGATCTATTGGAAATTGTTTACGGGCGGCATCCGTACGAAGTGGTCTTCAATCCTATGCCAGCAACAGAAAATAACAGCCAGGAAATGGAAGAACCCAACTCGACGCAAGCTGCCAGTGAAGAAGAGAGATGGGATTCTGTTGGCAATGGTAAATTGGTGATTTTCAGTAGTGCCGGCTTGACAGCATCCAGTAAAATTGCTGGCTACGACATGGATGGCACCATCATTAAGACAAAGTCGGGCAATGTATTCCCCAAGAACACTGATGACTGGCAAATCATCTTTCCCGAGGTGCCCGAGAAGCTTCAGCGGCTGCACAAGGATGGATTCAAGATATGTTTCTTTACAAATCAAGCTGGCATAGCTCGGGGCAAAGTGGATCTGAACGATTTCAAGATGAAAGTCAAAAACATAGTTAAGAAATTGAATGTGCCCGTGCAGGTCTTCATAGCCATTGGCAGTGGCTACTATCGGAAGCCATTGCCAGGCATGTGGGAGCACTTAAAGAACGAAATGAATGGGAATGTAACTATAAAAGTGGAACGTTGCTTCTTTGTTGGCGATGCAGCCGGAAGGCCTGAAACCGGCAAAGGAGTCACAAAGCAACGCAAGGATCATTCCTTAGCAGATCGTCTATTTGCTGCCAACATTGGAGTCTCCTTCTACACACCCGAGGTTCATTTTCTCGGCAAACGCGTGGAGGAATGGAACAAGCCCGAATTTGATCCCAGCAGTGTGCAGGATCAAATCCCACTATATGAGCCAAACGATGCACAGTTTGACACAAATAAATGTGAAATGATAATCGTAGTCGGTCTTCCCGGTTCTGGCAAGAGTCACTTCTGTGCCGAGGTGTTGGCTGGTAAGGGATACAAAATAGCAAATGCCGACACTTTGGGAAGCACACAGGCGTGTCTCACTGCCTGTCAGCGTGCTCTGAGTGCAGGTCAGTCCTGTGTAGTGGATAATACCAATGTGGATGTGGCATCGAGGAAAAAGTTTCTGGCGCTGGCCGCGGAATTGAAAATTCCCTGTCGTTGCTTTGTGATGAATGTTACACCGACACATGCCAAGCATAATATTGCTTATAGAGAGCTGCTGGACACTGGACACTCGGCAATCAGCGACATGGTATTCAACATGATGAAGAAAAAGTTCCAAGCACCGACACTAGACGAGGGTTTTACCACTATTCACAAAGTAAATTTTAGGCCGCAGTTTTCCAATGATAAGGATGAGAAAATATATAAAATGTATTTACTCGAGAAGTAATCACTAATCACGTTAATCTAATGTAAATATTCGTTTTGCAATGTCATCTATAAGCCAATCCATAGAACTTAAAAGTTTTTCTCCTGTTACGGCGCTAACTCCAACTACCAGCCAGTGATGTGATGTGATGTCATCTAAGCTTAATATCTGTAAGCCATAAAATAATTGTAATAAATAATTGTTCACATATTTGGCTGCTCTACAAGAACCGACCTCTTTGATTTCGTTTGAATTTAAAGCGCCAGGTAAATCCTGTTTGTTACAGAGCACAAGTAATGTTGCACCCGCTAGGCGTTCCTCCTGCAGCAGCACTTGCAGCTCTTGCTTGCAACTCTCGAGACGCATACGATCCGCACTGTCCACAACCCAGACGAGGCCATCTGTGCACTCAAAATAATTACGCCAATATGAGCGCAGCGACTTCTGGCCGCCCACGTCCCACATGTTCAGCGTGTAGCCTTTGTGCTCCAAGGTCTTAATGTTGAAGCCCAAGGTGGGCGAGATTTCGTCAATACGCTCTCCGTTAAAACGCTTGAGGATCGTTGTCTTTCCTGCATTATCCAGACCACTAGGAAAGAGAGTATGAAGAGTATGAATCACAATTCACGAAAATTCAATAAGCTGACAGTCACTTACAGCAAGAGTATACGCATCTCCTTTTCCTTCTGACGCATCTTTTTCAATACTGTTAGGAATCCCATTGTGTTATTTAACTGCTTGTTGCTTTATTAATACTTAATTAAATCAAAATTCAGCAGCTGCTGCGGCAAACAGCAAAACAATATTTTTATTTTTTTTGTGAATGCCGCCAATGAATATGGGTGAATGGCAAATTGATCAGAAACGATATGGCAACTCTGTTCTCCATAGACGTCAAACAGCTGTCATAACTAGGGCCCGTGAATTTTTCGCTGTGAACCATTTGCATTTCAGCGACTAAAAATAAAATATACCTAAACAAAATGATGAACCTGTCCAGAGTAAGTTTAAATGCTGCGTAGTTTAGCTCCTGTAGATTATGGCATGTATATTTTATGCATCCCATTCTCCTGGAAGCATAGTATTGTGGCGAATCAATTACGTAAGTTTGCTGGAGTCCCAAAACTAACCGCACATTTTGTTATTGTGTATCGCAGGCCGTTGTGCGCAGCTTTGCCACTGCAAGCACCCGTCGTGCCACAGCCACCAGCAAGGATCAGATCGAGAAGGGCTATTTCGAAATCCGTAAGGTGCAGGAGCACTTCCAGAAGAAGGACGGCAAGCCCGTCTTCCTGAAGGGATCTGCTGTCGACAATGTGCTGTACCGCATCACCATGGCGCTGGCCCTCGTCGGCATTGGTGGCATGGGCAAGCTCTTCTGGGAACTCAGTGTACCCCAGAAGGCGGACGAATAAGGCGCCTGCAGAATAGTCTAACCCTTTAAGCTAAGCCAATTACCAGCAAATCCGCAAATTGCAGCCCCTTACTTTATATTTCTGTGCTTTGATAGTGTGAGTAGATGAACATACAAATCTCATATATTTTAATATTAATAATATTTTTTGATTGCAGAGCTAAGCCCGTTGAAACCTTTGTGTACGCAATCCCAGAATGTTGCTTGTGTTAGAGTTTCTAAGTTTAAAGTGTATCTGAACATTCGCAAAAGCATTTCAATCGTGGAAATATAAGAACTTGGCTGTCAAGTTATAAGAAAAAGCGACGTCTTTCACTTCACATTTCGGCAAATCAAAGAAGTCACGACATATGGTCTCTTATATTTCATAATAAATTTGCCGAATATTTTGACTTGGTTTACACACATAAACGAACACACAGAAGGAATTAAATAAATTGCATTGACATTAAATAAACAAAAACAGCGAGCAAAACGAATTTTGCCGCCGTAATGCCGATGTGTCGAGGAGCCCGTTTTATAAATCAAAGGGCGGCAACTCGGCGCGTTGCCTTTGGCATGGAAATGTATTTTAAATCGAGCGAATCATGCTGCGCTTTAACACACAACCCAAAACAGCATGTGTGTGCGTGTGTGTTTATTAATAACTAAAAAAAAAAGAATAAGAAAACACCCGAGAAGTGCAGCGAAATGTGCAATTTAAGGCGTTTTCATTAGTTATTTCTCCATAAACACTTAAATAAAATTAAAGCATTTGAAATACAAATAAAAAAATAAGAAAAGAAAGGAAACCGTAATATAGCCATTTTAAGAGTTTTCTGTGCAATTTACACATACTTTCAGTTCAGCTTTCGTATCTGTGTGTGTGTGCCTCGGGGGGGAAAAAATATGGCGAAGAACAACAATTTTGCTATTTCATTTGCAGTTACGGACCATTTACATTTTTGGATGTGCACGCGAAGCGCATAAAATGAACACGAGTTTACCGTTAACATATTTCAATGGATGTGTGTAGGTGGCTAAGTACCCAGAAGACCCAGAACTAAAGCCCGAGCATCCCCAATCCTCAATATTTTGTGTGAGTTTGGAGTTTAGTACATTGTAAATTCTCTGAATTGCTTGATTAAAAACTGGGAAAACTGATTTAAATTTTTTTTAAGTTTATTAGTTTTACTGCCATTCATTTACCTCGAGTTAGAGAGATTTTCGGGTTATAGAAGTTCGAGTTTTGGAAGTTCAACTGTATTTAATTTTGTTTTGTTTCTTTATTTTAGTAAACACAATTATTATTTTTATTTCCATATTAGTACAATTTTATTTGGAATATTTAAAGCAATTAAATTTTTTTTTATTTTTCATCTCCAGTATTTTTTTATTTAAGATTTTTATCTCAAGTAAATTTTAATTTGGTATTTTTTTGCCTCCAGCATTTACTTAGTGCAGAATTAGCTTTGAGAACCCATTTAATTTATATTTATTTCTTAATTAATTAAATGCACACAGCATGAGATAGAAATTATGTGCACTTGTCGCAAACTTATTATATTTCATAGACTGTGAAAAATGTTATAGTACTATATGAACAAATTCCAATTATGTCCTGGTCTACAATTATCACAGACGACGACGAGCATAACTCCGGCTGTCGTTCCACCCGAGTGCCCACTGTGGAATCACAATAATAACTCAAAATGCATAGAAGATGCGAAACTAAATGTTTTTCCCCCTTTTCCGTTGCCAAAAACAACAATATGTATACATGTATCTACGTATGTATGTAGAAGGGCGGGCAGAAGTAGCGTGCAGAATCAAGAATCGAAAAATGTGTTTCATTAAATTTTATTTATAGTCAGCAATTTTATGCATTTAAAGCGCGTCTATCAACGGCAGCATCAGCATCAGCATCTGAAACTGAGCATCGCCATGCGGAAACGACAACGACGCCATATTGAAATTAACTGTGGCGCGCTTTTGATAAAGTGCGTGCGAGGGAGACAGATGCATTATAGAGCATTAATCGATATATATTTCGAACCCGATTCGATTCCCGGTTCCGATTAGCGGCCATTCACTTAACGTTAGATCTTTTTAACGGCATAAAGATATTCAGTCCATAAATATCCATAACTATAACGACCTCCCAAGTTCACTTAGCGGCCTAAAAGAAAAATTAATTATGTAAAAATAATTTTCATATTTCGCCAAAAATTATTAAAATGTGTTTTTTATTTATTTATTTAATGTAAGCCAAGAGCAGTTGACCAAAAATACTTGCTAATATTTACTAGGCCCCAGGGCAAGTCAAAGATAACGACAAGGAAACTTTCACCTTTGTTTGTTTTTTGTTTTTACTACGGCATAGATAATAATTCTTTTTAGTTTAATTTTTCACGTGAAATATTGCTAGGCAAACGGCGTGCGCTCAAGTCCAGGCATAGGGCCGAGTCCCAGTCGAAGTCCCAGTCGCAGACCCAGGTCGTTGCCAATGCTCCGCAAGCGTTGTCGCATCAGCCGCAGCAGCCGCAACCACAAATCAGAATGTCGTTGAAGCATTCAAGTGCAACGGGCGTGAAGCGAACTCGCTGCTGCTGCTGCGCCTCTGTCTTCATCTCCCTCTCTCCACCTTTCCCTGCCGTGTTCATCTTCCTCGGCGCTGCGTTGCGGCAAATCTCGACAACTCTCAGATGAACGGCCGCTGAGTGAGCAACGTCAACGTTTCGTCTTTGTCAGATTGCTCTTCACTCTTACTACTGGGGGAGGTGGACAACGAGGAGAAGAGGAGGAGAAGGCCGTAGTAAACCTTTAAACAAAATTCGTGTATCGATCTATCTAGGCACGTCCAACACGTCCAAAACGAAACCCGTTTGGCCTATTAACACTTCGATTACAACTCAACTTTTGTTGCCGCCGCTTGGCCAACGATATTTCTGGGTGGTCTTGAACGACGCTTTTAGTTAAAATTTTGATTTATTTGAGCTTCAATTAGTCGTTGTACAAATCTGTTTATTTATTTGCTTTTAATTATTGTTTGAAACCACAAAGCCGTGCCACTGGCACAGGTTAGAGGGCGACACATCCCAAAATCTCTGGTACTGACACATTTTCAACTCCGAGCTAAGTTGAGTAAACCACCGAAGAAGGTTTTTAATTAACACTATCAATATAATTTACAAAAAACATCAAATACGCGCAATATTAATGGAAATTTAAGTGATTTTACATACACATTAGGAGATAAAGTATCAACACTTCCGAGATATTCGTAATTAACTGAAATAAGGGAAGAAAAACTAAGGATATCAGAATAATGATTAATGACAATTTTTAAATTTTAAATTATACAAAAAGAGGAACTTTTGAAAAAATGTAATTTTCAAATTGAACACAATTTTCATGCACTATGAATAAAGATGTCGAACAATGATAAAATTAACATTCCGCAAGGAAATTGGTGAAGTTATGACAAAGGTTTGGGGGCTGGAAGTTATAAAAAAAATAGGGGTGGTTATGGAAAAAGAGGACATTTTTAAAAATTATTTAATATTTGGAATTATTAAAACTTTGGTGCAGAATTAAATTAGAGGACCAACAATGATCAAAATGACATTCCGGATAATCGGTTAAGTTTTGACAAAATTATGTTATTTGAAAGATTTGGAAAAATTGTCAAGGGTTTGGAAAATGAAGACATTTTGTAAAAAAAATTGCATTTTCTAATTGAATGAATTTTTGATGCAAACCATATAAGAGGTCAGACAGTGATAAAATTGACATTCCGCAAGGAAATCAGTTAAATTGAGGCAGATTTATGACAGTTAGAAGTTTGTGAATTGAAGATCATTTAATCGGTCGGTAATATAAAAAGTCCACGATTTAGCTTACATCTTCCAGTCAAAATTCATTTTCAAAACTCATATTAAAGTACTTAAAAAACGCCTTCGCGGAAATCGAGTTGTCGATTATTCGATAAACTTTTACATCCTACCATCAAGACTTGTTGCGAACCATGGAGAATGCATTCTTTACTTTTTATAATTACAAACGCATCACAGCTTCTATTGTAGTGTTTTTGTTAATATAAATTCATTGAAGTGCATCCATCACAACATACTTAAGTACATCATGCCTCCAAAGTATATAATATAGAGATCATACATGATTGAAATTGGGGATTGTGTTATGATAAACAAACAAAAACAGATACAGAGATGATATGGTTGCCGGGAAAAGTAAACTCTTAAAAATACTGAAATGCATATTTGAAATTTATAAACCATAACGCCCCCAGACGACGGGAAGAAAGAGAATGGGAACAGCAACAACAAAATCGAATCGGCGTGAAAGATGCGCTTCCCATTTCCCGATGCTCGATGCTCCGACAAGCGATGAAGATGTTTCTAGCCTGTGAAACTCTGTGAAACTGAAACCGACGAGAAGTAGAAACATGTGTCCAAATCTTTCACACAACACCGGACCGATGACTAGTCCTAACAACCTACCGCGCAATATTACAGGCAATTTCATTGGGTTGTTAGCAGTGTTAGAAGTGCGCGGGTGCGAACCTCTCGGATCAGGTGACAGTTGCGGTGCGTTGCCTCTCAAGTGAGCCGCTTCAAGTTTATTCCAATAATTCATCGTCAACTGCAGTTGCGCTGAGCCGAGCCGTTTTATGTCCACGCCAACGCCAAGAAGGACACCCAATACTCAATACTCAAGTGCCCAGCCGACCATTGTACAACATAATCATCAGTTACCACTTACGAGTAGTTCATCCCATCTAACGATCCTACCTTAAGTGGCGTTGGCGTAGACAATTCGACGCTTCCGTCCAGAGTTTACACCCTTTGGTGTTATGTCATTTATATTGTACATAAGTTGGGTCGATTCTGCTCCGAATGTGTCAATTTTATAGCACATTTTGCCCACTTTACGACATTTGAAGCCTCTACCGCCTCTGTCACGGATGCAATGCCTTTTGTTTTCTTAAGTGTCGTGTATATTTTGTCGCTGGTGTTATTTTTGTTGGATGTTGAATAACACTAAAATAAGACAGAGATTGAGAAAAGAAAGAAAAACACATAATATTCATTTGTTATGCTTGTCATTTGTCGCTGCTGGCGGCAACTTCAAAGCATGTCATCCAATTTGTTAATCGCAGATAATTTGCTCTCCATCTCCATCTGGATTGGCATCTACAGATTCGAGATGTGGGGCTTTGACTTTTCGCATATGTTTAATTATTATCTTTTATGTACAGGCATATGTTTATAAAAGTCAAAAAATAACACCATTAATGCATACGGTTAAGAAATTTCAATAGTAATATTATATGCGTTTCCATTTTTTCAGAAATAGATTTGGATTTAATCAATCAAACTAGAATTGAATTTATAAACTGTACTAAGGATATTCGTAAAGCTTTTTTTTAAGTTATGTCACTTTGTAATCCCTGAAGGCAATTTACAATTTAATATAAATTAATGTAAGTACCTATGTTTTTTTATTTTAACGAATACATTGGAATTGGAAATCATATTTAACAAAGACAAAAGATAAAGTAAAACATCCCAGAAACAATTATAAATTGTTTTTTTGTACTTTTTTTTGTACCGTTTAGTTATTTTGACTAAGAAAAAGTTAAACCTTGAGATATTAAGTTCTGGAAAAATATTGGACTTTCTTTAATGAGCTAACTTAAATATTAATTGAGACAGACTTAGTTTTGTTTAAAGGTTTTTCAATCAAAAGTGTTTAAAAAGCAATTGCAATAGACATTATTAAATTTGTAAAATTCAGATTTATTTCTAGTAAACTCTTTGTAAAGTGGAATTTACTTGAATGTATGACTTAATTATGGTTAATATAAATTGCTAGTTAGAAGCGCAGGGAAACGAGACACTAAGGAATCGTTCACAATGGCGATCGTCAGAGCGTGTGTGCGAGAGAGAGTAACGAGTTGAATTCGCAACAAAAGGTATGCGCAGGTAAGCCATAGCGAGATCAAGAAGGCGTGTCCAACTGGCTGATGAGAATGTGTGTGTGTGTGAGTAATGCACACATTCGCATGCTGTCAGCTCGCTCACACATACTAGCAAGCACGCACAGATTGATTTGCGAATATAAGTGTGCGTGTGAGTGTGTGTGATTGTAAATGTAATAGAGTGACGTGAGACGAGAGCCGTTCTAATGAGCGAACGACAACAAAAATTGGCAGCAAGCATTAAACGACGAAATTAAATATTAGTGACAATCATATGAAGACAACAACATTTCTTATAATTAAGTCTAACCATGCGAATCGCAACGGCTCGGCGAGAATCGAAATGCGGCATCTCCCAGCAACGCCACCAGCAGCAGCAGCATCCGTAGCAGAGGCAAGGTGGAGAAGCATGCCCATGGCAGATGGGAATAGGGATTTGGCCCTGTGCCGCTTTATTAGCAACAATGATCGCACTAATGATACGAATTGGTTAATGAAGCAAAAATAGATGTACTACACTACGATCAGGAAAATGCATTGACAAACTTGGCGGTCGACATCGGCCCCGCCCTCGATCTCAGCAAGTGTCAGTATGTGTGTGTGTGTGTGTGTGATACTAAAAAGTCATGACATCGCTCGGGCATACTGCGGAACGCTACGGATACGCTTACTTGCTTCAGATTGGCCATTCAAGCATTCAAAAATTAACTCCGCCCGGTTGCGTATGGTTAGTCAGAGTCACAAGCGCAGACTACTCGTGCGCAGCTGAGATACGAACCTACAGCTACAAGATACACACTCATAATGTACACACACACACACACACACATTTACAGACTATTCGTTGTTAGAGCACAAGAGCGTCTCGCGGTCGTGTTGGGCGCTAAATTATTTTGGGATCGTGTCGATGATTGTGAACCATCCGAAATATTTATAAAGGCGTAAACAAAGATAACGATATAGAGCAGAAATATGTGTATAATTATAAAACAGTTTAAATCGAACATAAATGAATTTTTTAAACAAACAATTTTAGTTATTTTAGCATTAATAAAAAAATATAAATATAACAACTTAAAAGTCAGATATTTGGCTCGTAATTGCTATGTTTCCGATGTGTTGGGCGCACGCATAACCGAATACGCTCCTGTTCGTTTGAAGACATTCTTCATTTTTGTTATTTGCCAGCCAACTACAAAACACACACACCAATACACAGCAACAACGCCATTAAAACCAACAAATACAAAGCGATCGCCGCCCTCAGTGAGTGTGTGTGCAGCATGAATGTGAGAGAAAAGAGGAAACATATAAACATGCATATATACACACAAACACATTTGCAGCAGCCGCGAGTGAGATGGAGAGAGAAAGAGCGAGATCTTGGGATGCTGCGTCGCAGTCGCTGTTGTCGTTCGTTTTGGCTGTTGGTGCTTTTCGCATGTGGCTGTGGATTGATGAATACGAGCGACCGTTAGTCTCAGCAGACACGGGTGACGAACAACAACAAGTTGGAGCTGTATGTTGTGTGCTGTGTGAAACGTGCGATGCTCCCAAACGGATCACGGATCACGGATCAGTAACAGAAAGCAACGGGCAATTGGATTTTAATGCGGAATTGCAAGTGACAAGAGTTGGTGTGTAATCTTTGTGTGTGTATGAGTTGTTGTGTGATCAAAATCGATTACAATTAATCGGCCAAACGATTTTCAGTGTCAGCCGAGTGAGTGGCCATAAAATACCACACACAAAAATCAGGTGTGAAAAAGTGCGTGATAATTTTTGAACAAAAGTTACCGAAAATGTGCTAATCAGATTACAGTTTTGGTTCAACAACTCATCGCAAGTATCCAAGTATCGCGTATCCAAAACTACTCGGCACCTATGTAAACCCAATCCAAATCCAATCAGGCAACCCAACTGGCGTCGCGCCGGCACCGAATGCCGTCAATTTGTACAAATTTCATGCCTTAATTGAAACTAACAATATAGCCAAGTGCGAATAAGTACTTAACGGTTAACCACAGCCACCATCTCCGCCTGTTCCTCCTCTCCGTCTACCCGATTACAATTAAAAATTCGTAAGCAACGAACAACGAGAACAAGAGAGAAAGTATTCCAATTAGATTTGTAGCAGTTTGTGCGAAGCTCAGTTTGATTAAATCATATACAATTGTGGATTTCTTCAGTCTGGAAATGGACCCAGGTAAAGTACTTCCTATTTTAATATGAACTTGATTTAATCCATGATATGTTGTTGTAAATTTGCCGTCGGCTAACAACATTTTTACTTGAACTGAAGAGTTTTACCAACACATGTCAAGTGGGGAAATTCGAGTTCGTATGAAAGTCAAAAATTAAGTGTTTCTTCGGCACATCCACATCCTGCTAACCGAAGTCGTGTACGTGTACACCTGACTTGTTGTCGCAATCTGTCCTAATGCAAACAAAGAGCAGAGCTCTACACTCAGAAAAAAAACCCATCATTAAATTAAGAAGGTCCATACCAGAATTTATTAATTTTTGTTCTTAAATTTTAAGATTGCTGGGAATTAATCTTAAATTTAAATTTATTTCGCGAATTTAGTGGACTTCAAATAGTATATTTCAAAATTTATACTAAATTAAATATGAGAATGTTTTTTGTAGTAGAAAGAAGTACATTTTGGGAAAAGTTTTAGATTTTTGTCTACTTAAATTAGTATGATTTGACTTAAATTAATCCCAAAACTTATTAAAAGTATGCCACAAGGATTTTAAGGTATTCGGAATTGCAAAAATAAAACTTAAAAATAAGATTTTTGTTCGTTTGATTTTGAGATCGTTTCTACTTGAATACCTCCTGTTAATGTACGGAAATCTTGATGTTTTTTCTGAGTGTACCTTCGAGTCCAAGTCCAAGATACTTTTCGGTATAAGTACTTGTTGTTTGCTTTTGATTTTCGTTTCAAAAGATGAGCAGCGACGCCGCCGCTGCTGTCGCTTGCTGCCTTCTGCGCATGATCGACAGCCTCCCGGTAGCAATGACAATTGTTTACTTTCTTTCCATGGAGATGGCCGACGCAGTAGCTGAAGCTGCAGCCAAAGTGGAAGATGTCTGTCTGTCTGTCTCACTGGTGGCGACGTTGCCATTGCCTCTAATTTAACTAATGATCGTTGTAATGTTTGTGGTTTGTGCCGATATTTGTCGTGCGGTCTTCACTTTTGCCGCCAAGTGCCCATGTCTCTGTTTGTCCATTTGCTTTGCTTTACTCCACTCCCCTGTCATCTCTTCTTACATATAAATAAAACTTTACATCATTGGCCAAAAATATTGAGATTTGTCTTGGTTGTCGCATTTGTTGACTTGTCGATCCACAATTAACCATATGCGCAATCTTCAAAGTAAACACCTTTTCAATATTTTGGCATGCGTTGCAAATCATTGGTGGCTGACTGAGTGCTTGATATTGAAATTATGTAACAACCTGATGCCATCATTGCCCATTATAAATATGTAGAGTCTTCATTTACAAACAACTCAAGGAATTTCATAATTTGAACGTATTAAGAAGTCAAATTCGTATTAGATGGGAGCTATTCAATTCCAGCAAGGCTGCAATTGCTTAAACATTTTATACCCATGAACCTGTTCTGCATTATTATTATTACCGCGTGCATTTGAAGCAGTGGAAATAATAATGTAAAATTATTATCTTCAGATAGATTAAAAATTTCAAAATTTCCAAATTTTGAAATTACTGTCGGTCTTCCCTAACTCGAATCACCATTATCCAAGAAAAAAGGTCGAGTTATGGAGACTTCGACTTATGAAAGTATTTTTGTTAAGTTTAGCTAGAGTTAGAGAGAACTCGAATTATAGAGGTTCGACTTATGGAAGTTCAACTGTATAATATTTTATGGACATATTAATTTTTAATAAATTTAAAGACGATCGAATAATAATTAAATTATCAAGTCAGGATTACTTTAAAAGTCTTCGGAGAGTCTCTCCCTTTCTCTCTCTGCCGTCGTCTCCTTTCATTACAAATGTAAACCACGTAGCGGCTGTTCTTTGGCATTCAAAGCTAGAGAATCCACAGATCGGTCCATTAATGAGTTGCTTTCGATGTTTTGACATACTGTTTGTACGCCGCATTGTTTGCCAAGCTGCTCCAGACGCTGTTGCAGACGCAGACACAGATGTGTAGAGACTTGGAGCCAGTGCCAAGGCAACATGGCTATGAAGATGCAGAAATGCGTGACTAACGGCTACCGGTAGCCATCTACTTCGGTGGCTAAACATGAAAATAAAAAGCACAGAGCGAGATGCTAAAATCACAGAAATGGGCAGTAAAACAAAAGGCAACAACAACGCAGACCGACGACGACGACGACAACAAGGAAGAGGAAGGGAATGAAGACGAAGACGGTCGGTCACAAATGCAGGCAAACACTTGAGAGACGAAAAAGTCGCGTCAATGTGTGCACGCCTTAATGGATGAGTATACATACATACATACATATTGTATACGTACTGAGATGTACATACATACAAATTCAGGAGCAAAGATCCAAACTGAGACGGAGACCAAAACTCGCCGTGTGGTCAGGGCATCATAAAACTTCTGATTCCGTCTGATTCCCTCTGATATTTCCCTGATTGCGTTCAAGTTTTGGCCAACGCTTCGCTGACTTGATTATATGGCGTCGTTGGCCCGCACAAAAGACGACAACGACGACGACTTTAATTAAATCACATTCGGTTTTTCTCTGGTGCGTAAATTTCATTATGATGGCCGCCCACTTGGAGCCATGGCATTTGCGGTCGCTCCCAAAGGATTCGCTGACATGTGACAAGTGCAAGTGCAACATGAGCAACATTCCGAAACCGAACAGAACCTCAGCTCATTAACATAAATTTAATGATTTTCTAATCACTGCATCTGCCGGGAGGTAGGCACGTGTTCCCTGCTTGGTGGTGGTAATTAATGCGAGCTCATCAATCTGATGGCAACCACAACAAAACATCTGGGGAGCTCTTTGAACTCTAGCAAGTCTAGGTCTAATCCTAACCCCTTGATGACTCTCTAGTATTCCCGTAGGGTTGTGCTCTTTGAACTAAGAACTACGAACTACGACCTACAACCGGAACTGCAGTCTAATCTCGGAGAGAAACATGTGTAAAACTTATTCGAAATTTATGTTTGTCAACGGGCGTTTCCTTGTCTCGCACATAGCTGGGATGCCAGCGTTGTGACGGTGCTGGCGCTGGGGATGCGGTTCTAGTACATTGGCAATGATTGGTCGGATCTGGGCATTTTGTTGTATTCACCATTTGTTTGTAGGCATTTCGGCAACGCTTGCTCGCATTGTCCACATTCTTGGTACGCGTAATTGAAGTCACCGCAGCATGTCTTGGGCGCGCCCCCTTTTACATGCCCAGGCAACGGGAACGGGCGGGATTCTTCGAGGTTCGAGTCCGCCACCAGACACTGTCATATTTTGTTTCTAGTGGAACTCAGTGCCACTTTGTGGTGCCTGCCGTGATTTATGGACCCATTCATTTCTGTTGACAGACAAAGTTGTTGACGCTGAAGGAATCTATTTAGTTTTATGTACTTTTGATATCCACGAGGGCGAGGGCATCTGTTCTGTTGCAAAGGCGGGATCAGCCAAAGTAATGAGCTTAATTTATAATTGTAAGCACTCGCTGTGGATCAGCATGGAGCTAATCTGAAGTTGAAGAACATTCACAGACGTCTATATGATGCAATTTATTTACAAGCGCTGTTATTTCGTTATCGAGACCCTGACCAGTTCTACGATGATTCCTAGGCAAGAAGTCGGACTTATAACTTGAAAATATACACTACACTGTGTGCCTAATATATCTGATCAAATTGGGACTCCTTGAACTCCTTGATTTGTAGGATATATTTTTAAATACATTTTTACTTTCTTTGCTTTTTTTTTTAAGAAATTAAACTTCCCTTTAGATTGATGTGTAGCGCATTATGAAATTATAAAGCAGAAATTAAAGATCGGTCGTTGTTAAGTAAACAGATGATGATTCGTACTCTTTTAGACTTTTTTTTAATAGCTTGATAACGTTGGAAATTGAACTTTTGCTGATTAAATGGAAATAACATAGCCACAGTTCAAAAGGGACATACATACTGAGTGGACAGTCTGCGTGGCAGTTGCTTCCTTCTTCTTGGCTTGGTGACTTTCTTGCTAGCTTGTAAAATTCACTGATAAATAAATGCGATTGTGCGGCAAATTGTGCAACGCTCCGAATGCGAAATTGTCGACAAGCTCTAACAGAGCACTTAGTATACGCTTTATACACACATAAAACGTGTTGCTTAATCGTCAGCGAAACAAGCGAAAGGATTATTTTTAAACTTTAAATAATAAGCATAGAAAAAAGTAAATGTAAATGGGGGCTAACCCAGCGTATACGTAATGTGTAAGCGTAAGCGAAAAGCCTCAACAGAATTCAACTGAGTTGTTAAATTAATTTTTGCTGCATTTTTGCAAAAGAATATCAAAATTTCACTTTACGAAATACACATATAATTAAAGGGTAAGCCCAACAATTAAATACCCTAGACAAGTAGAAAGTGTTTGCTCGCTTTCAGTTGAGAGTTTTAGCAACGTGTTAATAGCTTTAACAGCGCGTTAACATGCAGTGTTAACTGTTAATAGATGTTAACGAAATATTAGCAGCAAAATTTAATAAAGCTTGTTATGTTGTTAAAAGTTATACTTTAGCATATAAATATTTAAAATTAAGAGACTGAATTTAGTTATGCCAAAGCTGAAATTCTTTTCGTTTCTTGCCTAATATCGAATATACCCCACGTATTTATACATAGGGTGTTCAGATGCTCTCCCCTCTGGTAGTGGTATACAGACTGTCAATCAAATTGCAGGGTTGCCACGGGCACGGCGGCAACCCGGGGGAGAGTGGGACACCGGGACTGTGCTTGCCAAGAGCCAAAGATTTATGACATCGCCACAGCCATATTGCAACTTGTAGTTTTTCAAATAAAGAAAACCGAAATTTAATTTGCCATGCTTTCTTTGCGGTTCCTACAGTTTTTTGTGGCCATCCACTTTCAGGCGAGACTATAAAATAATAATACAGATAATGTCCTCAATATTTAAAAAAGAAGTCGCCATTTCATGCCAAATTTAAATTCAATTTCTGAAAATAATCCCAAGACAGTGCAAAAGAGTGAAAGACAAACTGTCAGACGGCCATTTTATTTATTTTAGTTGCATTTAATTTAATTGAAAGTTGCCTTTTGTCTGTAATTGTTGAGCTAATTAAACACAATTCTCGACGTTTTGATCAAAATTATAATGGCAATTTGTATTGAACGCTTCGTTTGAAGTGGAAACGTGTTAATTGATGTTTCGCTCATTCTTCATTTTTTTTAAATTTATTTTATTGTATAAAAAATATTGCATTTTCTATTGTTGTCATTGTCGGGGTCGCTGAATTGCTGAATCGCTGATTAAATGCCTATTACCCATGCCATAATCCAAGTCATAAATAATACAATGTATTTAATGTGTTCACATACATAACGAAATTTCTTATCAGCTGGCTAAATGTCCGAATGTCCAGTTGTCTGTTAAATTTGTTCATTTCAATTATGCATGAAATTAGTTTATTGCCTTTTGACATTTGAAATCTGTCAGCGAAAATTTCTAATATTTTTAATATATTTAAATGTTGTTCTGTGGAAATTTACAAGTTGAAGAAAAATAGCAAAAGATAGAGGGATCAACGGATTCCCCAACGGGTTCAAATGTTGCTTATCGGCAGACAAATGGGAAATGAATTAGTCTCAGTACAATCTATCGTATACCCTGTAAATATATGAATCGATTAAAAAGCAGTTCGGATTGACTTGAAAAATTGATGTGCTTATTACATTCAAGAAACACTTCTAAAGTTTATATATTTAGTACCTTAGATAAATGTATGTTCCAGCAGCAAATCTGTTAAGTATAGGATATTCTCAAGTCAACCCCTCTTAATTAAAAAGTCCATTTGATATATATATATAAATATTTTTTTTTGATTTAAAATCTTCGAGTTGATATGAAAAAAGTCACTTAAATGATTATCGCTGATGACAATTTTATATGTTTAATATTTATTTTAAGTCGTCCGCGTCCATTTTGTTTAGCAAAATATGATTATTTTTAATTAGTTCTAGTTAGTTAACATTTGTTAATTGCTCCTGTAATTGGATTTGCATGCATCACCGATGTTTTTGGGCGAACTTTTAACGATTTTTAAAATCATTTATATAATTGATACACTTCAAATGCGGCATGCAGTTTTGCTTCAACTTAATTGCCCAAAAGGAATTTCCGAGTGCGGTTTTTGTCAAAGCGAAAGTTTTGCATAATTCCAAGAAAGGAAAAGAGCCGAGATACCATAAAACCATTTAACTCAAACTACTCCCAGCTACTGTTGCTACTCGATTCTGCTGTAATTTGTTTATCGTCCGTCAAAGTCAGCGGGCACTGTGGAACAATGACAGTCCATTGTATTCGGCAATTTCCCAGAATTTATGAATTATAATTTCGCTTTATAGACAATTTTAATTGAGCTTTTTATGGTGTGCTCTGGGCCATGTTGGATGCTGCATGCCCTGCTGAGGGCAGGGTATATACCAAGCCGGGTTTGCCAGCGTCATTGAGGCGTGTCCAGCTCGAAAAAGTGTTGAATTTCAATGCAAACAGAACCATTTGTAAGCCATTTGTACCCAACATGGCTAATGATGCAGCTACCGCTGGCGACTTCCGTTCATAAAAGCCGAGGAGGGTGAGGAGTAGGAGTAGAAGACGAAGGACCCGCAGAAGGATAACCATATATGTATACTATGCTAACCCGCAGCGATTTCCAAATACGAAAATCCATGTGCAAATATTGGTAATGGCACAGCTTCATCTGGTTTCTGTCCCTGACAATATAAAATCGATTTTTATGATTTTTTAAGCTGTTTGCTCGAGCTCTTCACATTTTTTGTAGCTGTTTGCATTTCATTAACAGAAGCTGCAGCTACTTGGATCAACCGAGCTCTGTTTGCGTTGATTAGCTGAGTGACTAGTGAAATGCCAGGATACAGATACTCATTAGAGACAAAGTAGCACTAGTGATTGACAATTGACAATTGACGACATAGACATCACTGTAAACATGGTCTGGAGCAGTGCATTTAAGAGCCCAAGCCCATTTCTGTGCGTAACCTAAAA
The DNA here is from genome assembly GCA_963924055.1 of Drosophila limbata. Classification (NCBI taxonomy): domain Eukaryota; kingdom Metazoa; phylum Arthropoda; class Insecta; order Diptera; family Drosophilidae; genus Drosophila; species Drosophila limbata. The sequence continues at coordinate 27,409,431 of OZ001352.1, forward strand.
TTAAATAAACAATAATACATGCTCACTCACATACATGCTGATGTACATACATATGTATGTATGAAAAGTGGGCTCTCTAGATTCGAAGGTTCCCAAATGCAAACAAACACGCAAAATAAACCCAACGGCGACGGGGCAAACACTTCAACTGCACCTGAGCAGGGAGAGTAGGCAGTCGAGGGAAGAGAGTAGGGAGTAGAGCGGGAGGAGTGCGCTCTCTGATCGTAACCGACGCGACGCTTGAATTTGAATCCTCAACGGCGGTGGCATGTTTGCACCTTTAATAAGACCAACACCGTCAGACAAACTAAAATCGAACGCCGACGGGGCAGCGACAAGACCCGAGAACGGTTCATTGTGGCACGATCGCATCCCGGCTTATTCCATCCCATTCCATCGCATCCCTTCAGTTCCGTCAGTGCGTCGCGACGGTAGCTCGCAGTTAAGTCTCTTGTGTGGATTCTGGCCTTAAGTAGTGTTTACTTTCCTCACGCCCATTGCAATAGAATCTTTAAATAAGCATTTACTTTGTTTTCAGTTGCGATTGTTTTATGTTTTTCTTGTCTTTTAACAAGATCATCTCACATTTAACAGATCAATGTTAAATTTGACCTTCAAATAGGGGACAGTTTCTAACAACAACAAATTTGGCCCCAGTTTGCATATGGATTCTTGACTCATCTATAATCAATCCATAATCCAAATGGAAAAGCTGAAGGAATTTAATTGTTGCGATAATTGCAAAAATACGTGACTAATTTGCATGGGGACTTCAACTCTGATTCTGACTCTGGCGAGGACCGGATACGGCAATTGATCATAAATCTGAAGTTTAGTTTTTAAAAGAACATGTTTAATGACTGAAAGCGTTACAAGTTGCAGTTACAGGGCTTTATTTTAGAAAAAACTTTTCCATGCCATTAGAAGATAAAAAAAAAAAATTTGAAAAAGTAATAATGATCACAGTTTTTTTAATTTCTTTGATTTTAAATATATTATATTATTATATATTAAAATTAAAATATATTTACAACATAAGTTGAAGAATAAGTTTATGTAAAAAAATATCTACTAAATATCATTAATTTTAAGCAACATCTTAAACTATATAATGATTTTAGCTGTTGTTGTTCCGATTTTAAATTGAATATTTGTTTTGAGAACTGCGAAAAAGATCAAGTTCATATAGTTTATGAAATGTCCAATTATTCGGGCTAGTTAGAGTGTGCCGTTGTTATCAAAGCTTTAAAAAAAAGGTTAGAGAGACAACGGAATATCATAATTAAGTAACATATTCAAATGGTCAAGTTTGTCGGCCATTAATCTTCCATAATTGCCCAAAATTGATGTGATGCGTATTTGAAAACCCATTAAAATGACGCAGTAAACATTGATCTTAAAACAAACCCAATGAAAGAATGAAAAGGAGAAGCATCATTCATTGGCAAAGACAACTGAAAATGTACTTGTGGAGACAAATTTATGAACGTTTAGCGCAAAAGTCAAGCACTCGAAGATAATGTTGTTGAGTAGAGCAACAAATTGCGGCTATCACTGAACATGCCACAAATGCCTAAGACAAAAAAATAAAAGAAAAAAACAAATTCAGGCAATGAATGAGAAGGGGAACAACAACCACGTTGAGCATTTGTCGAATGTGTGATCTTTCCCTCGCAGGAAAATTGTGTGGCTCCTGTGTGGCTCTGGCTCTCCCTTGTGTAACTCAATTCGAAAATAATTAACGATCGCAAGATTACAAATGTCAAACATAATGTCAACTTGGGCTGACTTCGTATCACATATTGCTGTCACTGGGAAAAATGCCTGGCGTTGCCAAGCGAAATGTTCAAAGACGACAGATTCACAGATACAACAGACTACAGAAAAACCCACCGAGTCCGTTGCTGAATGAAAGGAAGATCGCTCTCTTTGCCTGCAGACCCAGACCCAGAATCAGAATCAGAATCAGAACCAGATCCGCATCCAGACCACAACCAGACGGCAGGCAATGCGTGTGGGTCTACGTTGAGCGCCAGCCGATTTGTTGTGACTTATGTCAAAACAATTGTGTAAATCCGATGAGCTGGGGCTTTACAGTAATTACCTGGCAGTTTTCCTGCTTTTCGCGAGGGATCAGTTAATCACTTCATTATATTGTAACTAAAATTCTAAATAATCTTCATTGCTCACCATTTTACAATTGAGAAGTCCATATTTTAGAAAAAACATTATTGCATTCCGAAGATCTTTAAATTGCAATTTTAGCAGAATTTTTAAGAGTTGCATGATTTAAGATTGAGGATAGAAATAATTTATTATAGAGTAGAGTTATGCCATCACCGTAAATTATAATACTCGCACAAATCAAACAATCAGTTGAATATTTTCAACACGATTATCTGAAAAGTTGTCGTATACGAAATCCCTTTTTCGAAACTTATCTTAAACTCAAATGTCTATGGTAGTTATGTAATGTTCCTTGCAGTCAGAAGGTAGAATACTTGAATGGCTTGCGAGGAAAACGTTCCTAGTTAACCTTCAGCTGGAGCTTCAGATGGCGTTGCAGCTGTGGCATCTGCTGGAGAAGGAGTTGGAGGAGGCGCTGCAGTTGCCGCTGTTGGTGTCCCATTGGGTGCGCCATTATTTCCATTTGGAGGGGTTGCGGGTGGAGCTGCAGTTGGTGCCGCAGTCGCAGGAGCTGCTGTTGTGTCGCTGCCATTTCTGTGATCCTGATTAACTACAACCGTGCAGTTCCTACAGAGTACTAAACAATATTTTTAAGATTTGATTTGTGCAATTTAGATAAGGATAACAAATTGGAAATATGTATATTTAAAGCTTACAAGTCTCCTCGGAATCCTCATAGTCAAACAGACTTGTGAGCCAATCGTAAAGATCGTTGCTCTGCAAAAGTATTAAGAAAAAGTTTAAGTAACTCCCGGCAAACTAGTAATAAATATATACCGATCTTGCCACACGATTTTCCGAAGGATTCGCCTGCGTTGCCTGATAGCTCAAAGTCAGACAGAGGCACAATAAAATAACTAGTTTACTTCCAATTGGCATCTTGACTTTGACTGACAAACGAGATGCACGAGAGTCTGGCTTTTATAGGAGTACTGTGAACAGATATTACCAGACTATATATAGTATATATAGGTAGTATAAGGTTATACTCAACTTGTATGTAAATAACAGTTGCCTTTACGAGGCTTTTAACAATTAGAATTATGTGGGGTTTTGGGCACGAGCCGGAGATACCCAGACGGAGCTGGAGATTCTCAATGGAAGCCAAGTCGCCAAGTGCTGGGTATTAGAGGGGGGCGGTGGATGTTATTTATGCAGCTGCACGTAACGCTTGGCCCATTTGGCTAGAACGACTAATGAGTCCAAGTGCGAACTAACTGAACTATGATCGAAGTGCAATTGACAAATGCGCAAATGCATAACGCATAAAGTACATGAAATTCGATGCACTCGATGATAATGTTGTTGTTAAGGCAACAAGTGTTCAATGGGTCTCCAATTGGAATTATAATCCGTAATTTGAGAAACCTGCAACGAGTACTTGCAACTCGTTCTAACTGCAATTTTCAGTTATGAATGAACAATCGAGGTCGATACACTTGTGTTTTCTTTTCTTGTTTTTAATTCTCCAGACTTTGCCCTTTCTACACTTTTCGAATCTCTGGTCTTTGCTGGTTCCTTCCTGCTTTCTTGCACTTGCTACATGCCACATGCAACTTGCCACATGCAACTTGGCGCGTGTAACTCGGCAGCCCTATTGTGATTTTTATGGCGCTGTTCGAGGCACTTTTGCCTTGCCCTTGTACGTGTTCTTAGTTAAAGTTGTTGTTATATTATTGTTGCTATTGTATTGTTCATGTTATTGCTGTTGCTGTTGTTGTTGTGAAACATGATGCTAACTACATGCTTCTAAATTAGACGACGGCAATCGACGCAGATGTGCAAATTTTCTTAAGTGACTGTAATGAACAGACTGTAGAACTAAAGGAGGGGGCAGCAAAAGTTCAGGTGATTCAATCAATATGCTGAGATTTAAGTTGCATTAGAGAAAGCGAGAAACAATCTAGAACTTCTGAATTCATATGACGAACTCTAAACGCAGTAGAAGTGCTGGTGATCCAATATTTTTTAATTAATCATGTTAGTGAAAAATTCTTTTGGTTGTAACTTTTAAGCGTTTGACAAACAATCTTTTATTTACTTATTGTCAGCCGACACAACAATAATTTTAAAAATATAATATAAAAATTAAAAAAAAATTTATATTTAAATTACAGTATAAATTAAAATTAAGAACTCTGCAGAATCTGAAATGAAAAAGAAAATAATTGGCCCAACATTTGTTGCTAGAATTGGGGAAAACCCAGTAAAACCCAATCAGACCAAAATGATATTAATAATTAGTTAGTTGGTTAGACTAGATAAACATGATAATATAGAGGCTTTCATTGTGAGCGGAGAACACTCGAAACTAATCGTACGGTACAGACTATTATAATCTGCACACAGGATACGATTCCTTAGATGCTGTTTAGGATACAATTTCGAGGGAGCGGTTTTCAATTACTTTTATTCGATCAATCGTTTTACTTTCAACCGGGTTAAATAAATAAATTTTTATAAAAAATCGACAACTCACTGGAGTTGGTTGAATGTTAAAACATGAGATTTAAAATTTGGAATTTTTTTAAAACACAAGGGGGGACCCTTCGCTTAAAAATCTCATTCTGGCAAATAAAAAATGAATCGAACGAAATTAATAAAACTTTAATGCAGAATGAACCATGATCAAAATGTAATTTCGATTGAATATCTGTTCAACTTTGGCAGTTGGCAAAGTTGATTTTCAGCCTAACTATTTTACAAGTCAAAAATTATCCGAGCATTTTGTATTTACAACTACGTTTTCTTCAAAGAAATTACCCAACTTTGAACTTCAGAGTCATTAGTTCAGTTCAGTTTTTCAGATGGAGTTCACACTTAGGAATTGAAACTTTGGTTGAGTAGGCTAAATATTAAATAGATTTTGTAAATTGCATAGCATATTTTGTTTAGGTATGATATCATTATCAACTTTGACTCATTAAGCTCTTTAAATCACCAACTGCTTTAAGTCATTTAAAGAATTTTGATATTAACTATTGAATCAATAGTATTGATTCAGTTAGGTAAAAGTCATGTCATTGCTGGGACAGCTCTCCCAGCTCTTTGTAATCTTTGCGTTCGCATCCAAAATGCATTTCCGCACGTTCGGCGCATTTGTGTAGCTTTTCTCTATGAAACAATCTTGAGCAAAATTCACCCACACACGCACACACACACACACACCTACATACATACATCCGCAGTTCTCGGAAGCAAAGTGTAGCGATTTTCAGACGAACCAAAGATCCATAGACCCCCCGATCCGCCTCCGGATCGTTGCCATTGCCGACCGGAGCTAATTAGACGCAAATGTGCTTTTGTTCGCCTTTCTCGGCATTACTCTTTGTAGTTGTTGTTGTTGTTTGCTGTTTGTTATATGTATGTTGTTGTTTCTATGCTCTCTTACTCATATCATACTTTACCACTCGTCTACTGCTCCATCTACTTTCAGAGTCGCAGTGTCCGCAGTACGGCGAGGTGAATCAGCTGGGCGGCGTCTTTGTGAACGGTCGTCCACTGCCGAATGCGACGCGAATGCGGATCGTGGAGTTGGCCCGACTGGGCATCCGACCCTGCGACATTTCG